>NJDC01001118.1:85350-107646 GCA_002245475.1 Calephelis virginiensis
AACTAGGCCGAAATATCGACAAATAAAATAAAAAGAGATCGTGAGTATCCCGTATAAATAATTAAAAATGTTATTAATTCGCGACGATTTAAGTTTAAAATCCAACATTAATCTAATTTCCACCTAAATTAACCAATTTCACTCAATATAAACTCGAAATTCAATAATAATGAAAAAAATTACGACCACCTTCATTCACGATGGTGCCAAAACTCCATCGAGTAGGTACTTAAATACTTGGTATCGTAACGCAAGTATCGTCTATCGATACTACTCAGTACTCAGGTATCGATACTTTTTGCGGATCACTACTCTTTGCAGTTTGCTGCAGGCGAGGTATGTTTATCTTTGCAATATTTATATTATCTTCTGATTCTAGCGTATTGAAGTGCTTTTCCATATTTCAGAATATAGTTCTGACTACTCCATTACGGAATAAAAGTTTAACGATAGTGATATATACAAGGAGAAATGAGATAGTGAAACAATAATTATTTTTGTAACTACGTTGAAAGAAAACATAAAAAAGCATTGTTTGTATCACAGACCAATTAGAGTACTACGTTTGTATCATTTTCCTGTACGGAAAAGATGTGGCATAATTTACGTGTAACAGAAGAATAATTTGTTTAAAATTCGTGTAAAAATAAAAAGTGTTCTAATATATTGTTGTTTATAATTTACTGATAAAACTTAAATTTTGATTATATGTATACAGTTTACTATTTCTGTATATTTGATATTTTCCATCGTCGGCGCTTGGTAAAACTTCCAAATGATGTGTCAAATCAAAAATAATATTGTTGAGTAGTTTAAGTTTTAGCCCTGATGATGCTGTATAAGTGAAACCGGTAGGCTACTAATTACAAAGTAATAAATTATAAGTGATAAGTAAAACAGTACAAGTGTTTCTTTCTTTAAAAATATGAATTACTATTTCTGTGTTTATTTATTAACACATTACAACATGTATATCAAAAATTAAAAGTATTATGGATGTGTATGCCACAAAATTCGAAGTAAGGCATAACGTGCTATTTTTTTTACGCAATGGGAATTTCTAAAGACAAGAATCTTTAGAAATTCCCATTGCGTAAAAAAAATAGCTGTCATGTATTGTCAGCTTAGTCCCGTAATGGCAAAAATATTTGTTCCCCAAATAGCAGTCTGTACATGGTCTGTACGCAGTGCTGAACGCAGAACTAGCGCTTTTTCAAGGTTGCTAGTGGATTTTTTTCACTATTTAGCGCTTTTATTTTTTCTGGTGGTTTTTAGCGTTTTTTTTTTAAACGCAATCTATCAACACATATTTTGAAGGGAAATTACATTTCGTTCCAGATTTTCACCGTTACACATAGGTTTGGATAGCGTATTTTAAAAAGTTAACATGTTAGTGTAATTTGAGAAACTATTTTGGAAAAATCAAAAATAATAATTACATTACAATTTTTTAAAAACAATATTAAAATATCTTTACTACTTTACCTAATATTAATAAATATCTAACTAGCCCGGTGACGTTGTAAAAGTCTATAGACGTACACAACAGTAGTCATTCCAAAAAAAAATATCTATAATAATACCTATAATAACAGGTATAAATTGATATTTCCGAATGCATTAAAGGAATTAATTGTTAGTGTATTTGATAAGTATATAAATCGAAAATGGTATATGATTTATGTAAAATTCTTAAAAAACAAATAGTGTTCCAATGAGTAGTTGTTTTTAATTTTCCATTTGAAGTTTATATCCAATTTTTCAGTTATTAGTGCATTACTACATAAATATTATTGAAATTTAAGTTTGATCTTGATATTAATATAAAAATGATACACATACTCATGAAAAAAAAACCATTATGTATGTTTTATGGCTTTTTTACGCAATTGAGAGAAAATATAGCTGCTGGTAGTTATTGAATTGCTTAAGTATTGTGTAGTATTAGTCAGATTCAGGGGCATTTTGTACTGAACAGTTTTGTTTAAAGTACATAAGTGAACTATTTTCCCCGTGTTGGTCTAGGCTCCTTTGCAGAATAGACCACCTGCCTTCCTGTCAGGCAGCTCGTAAAAGGCGAGCATAGCGTCAATAACACCGTGACATCTGATTTGATGGTAGAGTCTCGCAGCGACTCGCCCGAAATGGTGCCACCGCATTATATATTCCTTTCGACATAATGTTAGCGATTGCCATTTACGTGTTCTGTTTCGGAGGATAAGGTAGCCAGTAAACTTAATTTTTTAGAGGCCTAACATCCCGGCGTCACGTTAGCAACGAACCATTACCACCTTTGGTGAATTTTCTACCATCAGGAAATCCGTTTCCTTGTTTGCCTTCCAATAACATTAAAAAAAAGAAATAAGTGCATCGTGTATTCGTGTTGAATAATGACGACACCTCATTCCTTAAGGCCCTGACATAAATTTCTTTCTTTTTTGCCTTATTACATTTTCAATAATTTATGCCCGATTTCTAATATTCATGTAATTTGATACAAACGGAAACATGAGTAATGCAAATACCAAAGCTAAAAACAAAAAAATATATATATGGTGGAATCTGGTATTTTTTTCAAATTCAAATTTCTCAAATCTGGCAACATTTTGCTTTTGATCTGGTACTTAAAAAAATTAGAAGTGGCAACACTGTCTGTACGTAGTACTCTAATTGGTCCACAAATTATAAAGACTTATGTACAAGTATAGGACAGCATGTCATTATAGTAAGTTTCGCATTATACCGGCTTTTCCGCTTGGTGGCGTCTGTGCACATGCGCTGTAAAAGTTTGTCAAATTAATTGTTGATGGATACTTTAAACCAGGTTTGATCTTTAAACCTCAAAGGATTGTCTATTAAAGCACGTAGTGATTATATACTCTTTGTATTAAAGTTTTCAGATTGGTAATAAATGTCGTATATCGATTAAATTAACTAGTAGGTGGGTATCTAATTTATCGCAAAACTGATTCTAATTATCTGATAGTGGTCCATCATACCTAAAGGACATGATTTCTGGTGGTATTTTTAAATGTAGCTCAAGTATTTCAAGTTAAAGAAACTATGCGCTACATTATTTTTAGATTATGTACAATTAAGTTCTAAATACGTTTAAGCAAGGTGTTTTATATATTTAATATTTGTCTGAATTTCTTGCAGAAACGTATTATAACGTACTAAATTTGGATAAAGTTGTAAACTATTCTGCCCTCTTTTCGGTTATCGCATTTTCTTAAATATTTCAGAATAAGAGCGATGATGGTCATAATAAGCAGTGCAGCTATGGACAAAAATCACAGGAGAAGCTCCCAATTTAAATTAACCTTTTTATATTTTTTGTGTAGCACACAAATAATAAATTTATTAGTTTTAGGAACTTCAAAACGGAGAAAGTATTGCATACAAATTAACCCAATAAGATGTAAATTGCACTAGACAACCTGTAACCTTTCGTCTCAAGCCGACGAATGCTCTAAACATATGAGCTTCTGAGGATTCCCGTGATGATGATGAGTCCCGTGGCGAAATTTTTAATTCCTTTGTTACCCGTTAACGCGGGTAGTTATGTCCTAGTACCTACTAAATGAGTTTGTCATTATAGATGAAATTCACATTTATAATGGCCATAACTTTCGTTTATCTCAAGGTTTTTTTTATTTTAGCATTTTTCCTGTGCTTCGATTATATTTCTACCCAGACAGGATTTTAATCTGTAACCTTTCGTCTTAAGCCGACGAATGCTTTCCATAAGAGCTACTGAGGACTCAAGTCCCGTAGTGAAATTAAAAAAAAAGTATCTTCACGCCCATATCCCCGAAGAGGTAGGCAGAGGTACAACCAAGGCACCCCGACTAGCCGAAGACACTAAGTCCCACAATGTGATAGGTGGCAAGCCTATCGCCAACCGGGCACATTTCCAATCCCGACCAATTTTTTTTTATTAGAAAATTGGAAAAATCCAATTTTCTTTTTGTTGGCCGACCCGGGATTCGAACCCAGGACCTCATGCAGTCAAGTCCAACACCCGGACCGCTAGACCACAGAGGCGACTCCTTCCTTAATTCCTTTGTGACCCCTGAGTTTCATGAAGTTTAGTAAGCAGAGCATTTAAGGAACGATAAATCAATCTATCCGTCTCATTTTAAGACAATGTGGTTCTATAAAGAATTTTAAAATATGATTAGATTCAACCATATCTCAAACTACTACTGTTTCCAAACCTAGGTAGTCTGAAAAGACAACACATTACCAAATGTAGAGATGCGGAAATACAGACATCTAAATGTTCATCACACAAATGCCTGCCCCCGTCAGGAATCGAACCCGAGCTTCGTTAGTTAGTCGTGCACGCTAGCCCTTTGACCAATCCGGCGATCATAGCAAAATTTTATACTCCTGTGCTACTTGACGTTGTGTTCCACCAGTTTTTCTAACACACAGCTTGTGTGGTTAGCTTTATTTATTTATATATGGCGTCATTCGTACCTCATATTTCTGCCTCATTCGACGACGCTCTCTTCTTCAGTTTTCTGTATTTTTTTAAAGGTAATTCAAACATACGAAAAACTTTATGAGGCTCTAGTTTTCGATTACTAGTTTACAATTTATTACTGCATTTTCGCAAAGAAGTATGCTTAGCTCGTCTATATAATATGCTGCCCTAAAAAGTTACTACATTCACTAATACATCTTACATCCAATTTGTAGTTATAATAGATACCTATTTTCTACATTAATTAATAGTTTAAAGATATATTTCCTCGTTGCCAATGATAATTGATAAATATTTATGTAGTAACCTAAGAATAGAGAATTTACTAACGTTATCCCTACACTACTTTAAAAATAGAGTTCATATTATACCATTTGTAATTATCAAAATAGTGAAATCAATGACGTTATCAAACGTATTGTTTTCTCCTTCCAAAGGAAAAAATACTAGAACTGTCAACGACGGTTCTTGCGCGTGCATTGCGCGTAGTAGGTAATGAGGTTTCGAAACTCCGTCCGAGCTCATAAGACATATCGAATCTATTTTAGGCTATAAATTTTAAATAAAGAAAAAATTTCCAGTGACCAACAGAAATACAATAATGATAGCAAACACAAATGACGTAATTTGACAGCTATTTGATGTACACTTTACTCAGTGATCATCACTAAAAAGATACGTAATCAGCCTCACTGGACATAACTACCCGCGTTAACGGGTAAGAATGGAATTAAAAATTTCGCCACAGGACTTGAATTATGAGTAGCTAAAATGGTTTGAGCATTCGTCGGCTTAAGACGAAAGGTTACAGGATCTAATTATATATTAGAACAGGGGCGAATATTTTTTTAATTCTTTAAAATTTATAGAAATTTAACCCAAGCACAGGGCAAGTGCTAAAATAATAATACCTATTGTAGTCTAGATTTTACTTACTTGTATTTTTTTCTTATTACATATTGTTTAATTTTATATAATGTTACTTTGTTAGTGTTACAGTAGTCATTGCATTTGATTTTTAGAAATGAAATGATTGATTTCGGCTAAATGTTAGATACCTCCAGTGTTTTAGTCAATTAAGAACTAAATTTCCTAAAAATTTAACAACCATTCATACTTGTATCTAATTTATTACAAAAAATCAACAAAGTAACTATAAAATGTCAATTTCAGATTAAAATTACTTAAAAAATAATAATTACAATATAGGATCATGAAAATTTTATTTAAATTCTGTAAGAAATTTCATAAAATCGGTATTAGTGGAACAAAATATATCAATATTAATTTTAATTTGTTAGTATTACTCAATAATATAAACGACGGCGCTTGTAGGCTGTAGCCCTGGCAATGACATATTATTGAGTGGCGTTTGGTCAGGGTAATATTATCTATACAGTATTGTAACTCGGCCGTGTCCTTGAAATAAGTGCCTACAGAAGCGCGATACGTAAGCATGAGATAGGGCTGTCTCTGTCACCTACCAACAGTTACCTACCTATGTAGTTTTGAGATTGTAAATTTATTACTTTTATTTATTAGCACAGATAGGTAGTAACAATTTAAAAATATATTAATATGATTACTAAAATTCTTTGTGAGTTGAATAGAAAGTGAGCAATAAAAATGCAAGTGTTTTTTTTGATTGACAGATATATTTAAAAAAGCATGATTATGTATGTGACTTACAAATCGGTGTTATAAATTTGCGACCGAAAAATATTTGTGCCTTAACTGAGATGTACGAAATGCTTTGTTATTATATTTAAGTCTTAGAATAATAACGTTATAGAAAGATAGTCTTCATAGTAACGCTGTGTAAGTAAGTGAAGCACTAAGCTAATTCACACACGCATGACGATTACTAGCCTACGCTTGTCACCACGCACACATGCACTTGTATTACGCTGCCAGTTAAAGTGCAGTTTTCCCAAATTTGGGGAAAAGTTATAGAATATAGGAAACCGCTGATAACGTTTTGTTTTTGACATCAGTACGTAAATAGTTATAAATGTATTTAACGTATGGGTATGATAACATATAATTGATAGGTACATTATGAGACAGTCTAAATGAAATAAATAAAAGAAAACACCAACACAATTTTCAATACTTTACTTTCTATTGCGATTGCGAATCAAAACTAATAGTAATTTAAAGTTGTAGTATTACAAAGATCTCAATATGAAATATGAATCCTCCCCGTGCTGGTTCGGGCTCCTTTACAGAATAGACAATCTGCCTTCCTGCCAAGCAGCTCGTAAAAGGCGAGCATAGGCGTACCGTCACTAACACCGTGACATCTGACTAGGTGGTAGAGTTTCGCAGCGACTCACCCAGATTGGTACCACCGCCTTACCTATTCCTGCCGCCATAACGTCATGACGTGTTCCGGTTTGGAGGGTAAGGTAACCGGTAAACTTACTTTTGCTCGAGGCCTAACATCCCGGCTTCAGATTGGCAACGCACCATCACCACCTTTGGTGTCTTTAGGTAGCGTGAATTTCTTACCATCAGGAAATCCATCTGCTTCATGGTTCGGTCCATAGGGTAGGGTAATCGATAGAATTGACCTAACACCCCAACCATTGTTTGCACATCTATGGTGTTTGTAGATCACGGTCTTCTCTTACTATCAGTACAGACGTGTGTTCGTTAGTCGTTTTATCACATAAAAAAACAATGGCAAAAATACACTCATTGCTAGATTATGAGAAGGTGAAACTTTATCAATATTTAAATTGTCTTCGAGTTGATTGTCCATATCTGTGCATGAGTATGCACAGACTGCAATTAATATTTTCAACATCATTTTGTTTAATTTTGTTATGCCAACATCATGTCACAAAATTTTAATGTACACAACAGTTATAAATTAAAACAGTATTTTCAGTTTTTTTTTAATTTTAAAAATACAGACAAAAATATTTTTATACCTTAACAGGGACAGCGTTTCGACCCAATCTACATGATCCGCCCTTTGTAAGATATTTATCTTCGTTATTAAAATGTTTTGAACATATTCGCGTATTTTTTGTTGGCTTCCAATGTACTTCACCACGACTAAGCCTTATATTTTCCACCCATTTGTCTGTAATGACAGGATCAACAGGAATCCTTCAAACAACAACAAGCAGTATTTCTAATCGCAAACAATGTTAGACTTTTCAACTTTCAAGTAACACAAGTTTATAAATGCAAACAATACAACTTTTAACAAAAACAACATCTACGTCCGAAGAAAACGTGTGGCATACCATAGCAAATATCGGTGGGAACTATTTTAAAATAATTAACCAATTGGAGCAACTAGTCAGTTAAAGTGGGAAAATATTTTAACGATCGGGCAGCACTTAGCATTGAAACAATACATAAACAAAATTTTTCTTTCTGATCAAAATTTACTTGAAAATACTTTGAAATATTGAAAGCTTACCTGTGAAGAGTGTTGTTATTAATTTTTTTTGTTTATTAGATGTGTTGTGACACAATTTAATTGCACAAACCGTCATAATTATTTTTTATTCGCTAGATGCGTTCTGCGTCAATTGATGTTGAACACTACGTCACGGTTTGGCGTTTGGAGCCATAAATGGCTCCAAATAAAGTGCTTCAAATTAGACGCACGGACTTGGTTTCTATAGCGTTATTATTCTAAGATTTGAGTGTATAAAAAATCCGGATTCGAATATAAAGTGTGATGTAAAATTGTTTTGGGAAACATAGACAAGGAGGAGAAAAAGGAATATATTTTACTTGATTATAGATACCTGAAGCTACTTTACAATTTATATGTTTAGTTTTAAGTGAAGTTCGAAATATAGCCTCCATTTTGACTATGTATTTCACGACATCATCGCTGGGTACAATTAAAAAGTTTGGGAAGTATTCTTACTATAGTCCCGGTACCTTAAATGATAAAAATAATCTATAATCTAAAAAAGCTATCTCTGGGTGCGTTATTGAGGAATTCGAGGAATTCATGCAACTAAAAACAGTACAATATATTCTACTTGTCATGTTAAATAGCTACTTGTGCTTATTTCGAGTAAAAATTCCCGCAGTTACTGATTACTGATGAAAACCAGCACACCGTCCGTTCGTCACTGCGGCACACTCGCTATTGTATTATGCCACGGACATGCCCTGATCCGAACGCGTAGGTATAAACTCTCGTAAGCTGTCGCCTTACCCCCGTAGGGGGGCAGGGAAAAGGTTCCGGGGCGTAAGCCCCTTGTCCTTAGTGTCATCCGCTGGCTGTAACAATAGCCAGGTCGTTGGATGGGGAATTTCTTCCCTGGGTCAAATCCGGTGGTTTGGCCCTCCCCTTGCACCGCCCTAGATCATCACATCACCCCGTGCGATCAGCCCTACCAGGTGGAACCCCGTGGGGGGAAGCCCAGCAGAAGCGATCAGCGAACGTGGGTGACGACTTGGCGAGAGCGGCGGAATGGCCCTCCCCCCATTCCACCGCTCTCGCCAAGTCGTTGGGTTGGTCCACGTTAGGTGCGCGGGCGATCGCGCGGGTATGGCTTCGCGTCCAGGGGACGCGCATGCCAGCGAGCGATGTCTGCTATGTGCGAGTGCGCCGATTTCTCGGCGCGCTCGAACATGGTGTTCTTTGTGTGTGTGATGAAGGCCTCAATGCTCTCCATTCGCAAATCCCTCTGGAGGACGCTATTTCTAACGTACCTCGGTGCGTTGGTTAGTCTTCTGATGCAGGCGTTTTCAAAGCACTGCAGGTTCTTCTTTTGGGTACAAGATATTACGTTGTACCATGCCGGGGAGGCGTACGTCAGTATGGATCTGACGTACGTCTTGTACATCCCCAGCTTCGTCTTCAGAGGGAGTCGCGAGGAGAGCACAGGGCGCAACGCAGACATCGCCGCACGCGCTTTCCCGATCGTCTCCCCAACGTGGGCTCTTAAAGTCAGTCCGGTGCCTATGGTGACCCCGAGGTATTTAACCTTACAGGACCACTTTATCTCTTGACCGCCGAGTTTGAGCAGCGGCAGGCCTTTGCTTCGCCTAGGTGTTAGGGCCTGCGTCTTATTCACATTCACCGTCAGCCGCCATTTCCCAAGCCAGTCTGGAAGTAGATCCAGACTGGCCTGAGCCTTGCCGGCCGCGTGTTTCGGTGACATCAACACGGAGAGGAAGGCCGCGTCGTCAGCGTACAATGCCAGCGCGCAGCCCACCCCCAAGGGAATGTCATTGGTGTACTGTGAATAAAGCACAGAAGACAGGCAGCTACCCTGGGGTACTCCGGCAGCGATGGGACGCTCGGTGGCGAGAGCGTCGTCCACCACCACTCGAAATCGGCGGTCTTTGAGGAAGGAGGCTAACACCTTGAGGATCCTAAGAGGGGTGTGGTTTTTGGCCATCTTGTACAGGAGCCCCTCGTGCCAAACACGGTCGAACGCCTTTTCCATGTCCAGGAGAACCGCAACGGATCTCATAATCTCTCGTCGAACAGAGTTAGGCGAGAAGACTATGGGATCCTCACCAGGCGTCAAAAGGCGTTCGACCGTGTTTGGCACGAGGGGCTCCTGTACAAGATGGCCAAAAACCAGGCACATATCAGACATCACCCCCTGGCACGCGCGTCCCCCGGACACGAAGCCATACCCGCGCGATCTCCCGCGTACCTAACGTGGACTCAACAGCCCCCCCCCCCTATCCCACCGCTCTTACTAAGTCGTCACCCACGTTCGCTGATCGCTCCTGCTGGGCTTCCCCCCACGGGGTTCCACCTGGTAGGGCTGATCGCACGGGGTGACGTGAAGATCTAGGGCGGTGCAAGGGGAGGGCCAAACCACCGGATTTGAACCAGGGAAGAAATTCCAAATCCAACGACCTGGCTGTTGTTACAGCCAGCGGAAGATACTAAGGGCAAGGGGCTTACACCCCGGAACCTATTCCCTGCCCCCCTACGGGGGTAAGGCGACAGTTTACGAGAGTTTTGTCGGAGTACTATAATTGTTCTGTGATTCCATGTGATTCTACGTAGACGGTTGATTCAACTAGTCCGTTTATTCAACCAATTTAGCGCAATTTTCACATTAAAATATAAACAAAATAAGTTTGCTGTGTTTTTTATTCGCCCAAATCATACGACACTAGTTGCCTTAAATATCTGAATGCCTTTAGACTTACTTTTAAATGGTACGGGTTATGCTTTTTCAAGTAAACTTTATACAAATTCGGGTTTGCTATGTATCTATGGAAGTCCCGCCTCTTATAACATAGTATTTATATACCCCTTGTATTCAACGCCCATCCCTAGTTCTGTGGTTTGCTGTTGTTTGTTATATTCTCTTTGGTTGTTTGAGGAAAAAAGCAAAAAGTGAAAAAAGACCTTTAGGAATTTATAAAATAAAATTGGATCAAATTGTGAATTTTACACAAAAATTGTTAACGAAGTCTTAATGATATGTTATATTTTTTTCCTAGGCTTTTTTCTATTGATCACAAAATTGGTATGACATCATTACAACTTTACAAGTACTTATTACGTCAGTGTGAAAGATTACCACCCGATGCTTGTAAACATTACAAATTCGCTATCAAACAGGTAAATAAATACAGAAGTTTTTAACAAGTAAATAGTATCATAAGTTAGAAATTAGATTTTGTTGGACATAAATATTTTATTTTTATAGAGCTATAAACAACATAAAACTGAATCAGATCCAGAAAGAGTGAAGCAAATAATAGCAAAAAGTGTTGAAGATGCTAAATGGATCGTAAACAAGGTATTAATTATCTGTCAGAAATCATGTGAGAAATGTGGAGAAATAATAAGATTTTAATCTTTTAATTAATATTTACGTAGTTTGCCCATATTTTAGGTCCTTTAAATTTTGCTTAAAGTTATGAATATGAAAATGGCTTCAACAATTATTAATTACGTAGGTTCCAAAATTAATTGTTAAAAAAAAACTTCCCCATAGGGTGGGAGTGGTGGCCATTTGACAGAGGGTAACCACTACCCAATGCCACTCTTAGTAACTCCTAATTTGTGCGGTGTCATTCTATAGCCAACCTTATGTGTGTTAAATTGTGACAATTTGTTAACACAATTGTTTGCTTATGTTTCAGTATTGTAAAGAATAATGGAAGAATTGAGAAGTACTATACTCCAACGCACATTTAAAAGACACTTGATTTTTGATAGACAAATATTGTGATTGTTAGAGAATGTTTGGCGAAAGAATTGAAGATTACGAAATCCTTGAACATCTAGGAAAAGGTGGCTTTGCCCATGTTTATCGTGCGAGATGTCGAAAAACTGGTTTATTTATAGCTATCAAAATGATAGACAAGGCTTTAATGGCAAGTGCAGGAATGATAGGTCGTGTTCGACAAGAGGTCACAATACACTCTCGCTTAAAACACCCTGCAATCTTAGAATTATATACTTTTTTTGAAGATGCACATTATGTATACTTAGTTTTAGAATTAGCACATAATGGTGAATTAGCTAAGCATTTTAAGTTAGGTACCAGAGGCCTCTCTGAGAGGGCTGCTGCTGATATATTTAGACAAGTTGTGAGTGGAGTCTTGTACTTACACACTCACAATATAATACACAGAGATTTATCTCTAAACAACTTATTACTGACTAAAGACTTAAATGTTAAAATTGCTGATTTTGGCTTAGCAACTCAGTTAAATGGACCAGATGAAAAACATGTAACTATGTGTGGTACACCTAATTATATATCTCCAGAAGTTGCATCAAGAGAGTTACATGGCTTACCAGCTGATGTTTGGGGTCTTGGGTGTATGTTATACACATTGCTAGTTGGTAGTCCTCCATTTCACACTCAACATGTAAAAACAACATTAAATCGAGTCATAAATGCTGATTATAAGATACCTAATGAATTGTCACTTGAGGCACAAGACTTACTACAAAAACTCTTGTGCAAGGATCCATCAAGACGAATAACCCTGAAAGGTATAATGGAACATTCCTTTCTAAGTTGTCTAACTATAAACAATCATAACAGGCAAGACTACTCTCGTGATTCAGGTTTTCTAACCACACTTCACAGCACTCAACACAGCAACAAACCCAGAACAGAAAATTTCAAATCAGATTTATGCTCAAACTACACTAAAGAAAGTAATTCTAATGACTATTTGCAGCCTTATTCATATAATCTTTTGAATAACACTCAAGGAAACCATCACCAGATGCAGAAAAATAATTTAAATTTTTTGGATAAACAAAATTATGTCTCACATTCTTCAGAGACTGGTAATAGTCCAAGTAGTAGTGAAGGTCTTGTAGGAAGTTTGAAAAAATTGAACCTTAAATGTGATAGACCTGTGACACCTTTTGTTATATCTGATGAAAATAAAGAAAATTTTCACAAGCCCCAAACAATGAAGACAGATAGTTTAAGTGTCCCACCACTTTGTGCTGAAAGATTACCATGTATAACTCATAGAACAAGAAATGCAGTTTTAAAAATTGAACCTTCTGGTGTTGTTGTGGAGTTTATAAAAAGAAAAGGAAAAGAAAGGCAAGAAAAAGTAGTTGAAATTTGCAAAATTTCCAAAGATGGTATGAAAATAATAATATTCTCTATTCAAAATGATAAACCTTTAAATCTTGAACACAATCCTTTACCTGATGAAGTATTTTCTTATCATAATTTACCACAAAAACATTGGAAAAAATACTTCTATGCTGCACGATTTGTAGATCTAGTCAAAGCTAAGACACCAAAAATAACACTTTACACATGCTTAGCTAAATGCCAACTCATGGAAAATAATATAGATATTGAAATGTTTTTCTATAGCGGAGAAAAAGTTACATACTCCTCTGCCGAAGGTTTAAAAATTATTGACAAAAATTTGAAAACACATCAAAATGTTACTACAGATCAAGATTTACAATATCTAACATGTCATTTTGAAGAATGTGCTAATAGAATGAAACGGATCTTAACAGTTTTGTCAACAATTCCAGATGAATGTTTTCCTTTAATTATTGGTAAAAGACCTGTGCAATCTACAAATGGCATTGTGGCAGCATCTGTACAGCACTCTGTTGAGAAAAATTATAATGGTACACCATTCAATATAGGTTCTTTTCACCAATCAAATAGTTGTTCCAGACAAACACCAATATAGAATTTAAAATGTTACATATGTGTTATTAATTACTAGTTGAATATAACAAAACTTAATGTTAATAATCAGTATTTAATATAACTTTTCTTATGTAAGAGATCAGCAAACAATTGCTACCATTAATAATGATCTGGTCAGCATTGAAGATTGGAGCAGTTCTTTTGGTAAGCAAGGCCCAAGCTGATTGATTGGGTTAGCGTGCACTTTGTTCAATTATATGGTGTCATTATTCCGTAAAGCAACAAAGTCCAAACAACTTCAGGAGGACAGTAGAAAAGTTTTCGGTGTCTGGAGTTCTCTTAGGCGTCTTCGATTTTTGCTTACAATTCCCACCTAAATTATGCTTGCCGAATCCATCCATCTACTTCTATCGATTTTAGATTATGCTGATGCTAGCTATGTTGATCTCACTGTTGTTCAAATTAATAAACCTAAGCGTCTTCAAAATCTCTGTATTAGATTCATAATTTCGCTACGTAAATATGATATGATATGAATCATAAATAATTTTATCACCAGGGATATTTTTGTCTGTATCAACCGCGAATCTACTAAATGGATATAATTTATTCTTGTTTTTTAAATTGTAGATTGTTAAAGATTGTTATATAGCTCTAAGTCATGTCTATAATTTATTCCACAAATTATAGACATAGCAACACGCATTATAAGGTGATCAAGTAATGTAGAAATCCGTAATGTAGGTACAGAAACATTTGAATTTACTGGTCATCTTCTATTATAATCTAAGTACATATATATATATCTTCACAATAAATAAATTATAAATAAATTTCCAGGCATGTTACACAAATAGAATCTAACCCCAAAGTAAACAAACTATATGCTTGTATTATGGGTGTTAGTCAACGATTCTAATACATAGAAATAATTAAATAGATTCCAGAATAAATTTAATAAACGCCCAGACCCGGAAATGCAGGCACTTAAATGTTCATCACACAAATGCCTGCCCCCCTCGGGAATCGAACCAGAGCCTCGTAGTTGGTCAGTGTAGATCGGCGTGTACGCTAGCCACACGACCATCGAGGCGGTCAATATGGCAAGCAAAGTATAGAGTGCCAAACGAACAAAGTTCGCCGGATTGGCTCGTGCATATTAGATGCTTTGTGACATCCTCATTAACACTAGCTGACACGTCGTGACATCATTCTGGTAGAGGTCTGCTGGAACTCCAGAGCAGTACTACATTGAAGACTGCATCAAATGAGGTCAAGTAATTGAAGAGGAAAGGTTTCCCAGTAAGAACTGTTCTCACAGTTCTCACTGGACTCATTTTATAGAAATAGGAATGGTACATTTTGTCATCAATATGCCACTAGTGACACAGCTAAAAATTTAGCCAAGTCAATTAGATCTTCTTTTTTTTATTTGGCAGTTGCTAACTGCGAGGTTTTTATAATTTCACTGGGCTATTTTGGGCCGAGCAGAGTGCTCAGCCCAAGACATAATTATTTGAATGGATTGGACTGTTCCCTACAACGCCAGCAAGAAGGGCCGTCTCACGGATGACCGTACCTCGACTTGGTGCTGCGTTCTGGTTACTGGGTGGACTTGATGTAGGAGTAGTGGCGACTCGTCGCTCGGCTCTAGGCGCCGGGCGCAAGGAAGATCTTCGTCGCCAAGACCGTCGGCGACGGTGAAGTAGATTTTCTTGTAAGTTTGTTTGTATACAAAAATAGTTTTAGTAACTTGAAGTAAAATCTTTACTCTAAAGTCAACATTGAACGGGCATATAAAAATTTTCGTAAGTCGCCAAAGGATAGTCGTGGTCAGGAGGGTTACTCTTGAATCTTAATCATATACTTAGGGGAGAGGGGGGCACATTTGAACACTTTTTATATGAAATGTTATATTTCCCATGCGGTATTACTTATCAAGATTAATTGTGTTTCAATTATAAGTATACCCAATATGCTATATAATTAAAATCATATTTGTTTATTTGGATATGTTAAAGTAACACAATTTAACTTTTTTTAAAAACCCAATTTTGTTCAAATATGCCCCACTTGCGGGGCACTTTTGAAACCCCTAGGGGCAGCTTTGAAAAACAAAGATAAAATGAAAACCATGTAATATACAATTTAATCAACGGTATATTTATACACTTTGTAACTTATACAATCATTGTGAACAATAGTTTTTTTTCTTAAACTTACTATTAATTAACATAGCTTTATAAACCCCTTAACTGTCTGGGGCAGTCTTGAACAAACGTAACAAACTTATTATTAAATCTGAGATCAAATGAGATAATATTAAAATAATATAATAAACGATATTAAAAATCTCTAAAATGTGGTATAGAAAAGAACCTTAGAACTGCAAATACTTCAAAAATAAACAATTTTAAAAGCCTCTTTGGCTAACATAATTATAAATTACACAACAACAAAATACAATTACAAAATAATTATTAAAGAAAAATTTTCAAAACTGGCAGTTAATATTTAACACCGCAATTCTTTAGTATTTTGTAACTTACCCATTTTAAATTTATTAAAGTCTAAATTAAAATTTAATAAAGCAGCTGTGCGTGAAGTTCCTGCAGTAGGACGCGGTTTTGGAAGTTTCATTATTATATCCGTGACTGGAACGAAAAATTGATCTTTTTTATCAGGAACAAAGAATTTATAACCAAACTTCCTTTTCATGAAAGAAACTAAAAACATATTTCTGTCTTTACTTTTGATAATAGCTACGAAATACATTTTTACATTATTTTTAGTAGAGTGACATTTCACCAATACATAATCACAATCATTTAAATTCTCGGTTCTCAAAGATACGACAGAGTCTCCTTTGTCAACTAGAGTATCAGAATCATCCTGCAAAGATATATCCCCATCTGATTCTGAGTCTGATTCATTAATTTTTATAGTTTTCTTCTTCTTAGAAATTTTCGTAGTATTTTTAGTTGTAGATTTTCCTCGCTTTCCTAGTTTAAAAGTTGGAGGTTTGCGTTTTACGCGTTCTATTGCACATTTTTCAAGAGTATCAGTTAAAATACGCGTTGAGCCTTTCTTTCTTACTTTCCTTCCATTACGAGGAGCCGCTTTAGGAAACGGTCTTATTGCTTCAGGAGTAAGCAATAGTTTTTCACTTGTATTTTTGCCATTTTTATTGGCACTTTGAGATGGAACGGTTATAGGTTTTGTAGCTTCCAATCAATACCAGCCATATTGTTATTCATCCATTTTTCAGGACATATGACTAAAGCTTTTGCATATTGAAATGCTAATTCTCGACCTTGTAAATATGTAAGACCATAATTCATTTGGGACATTTTGAGAAAAGACCTTTCCAGCATATTCTCCTCATCTTTTGTGAAAACTTGTTATGCAGTGTATTTGCTGCTATAGTTTTCATTTTTTGCTATAATATTCTCCTTATATTTTTGTACTCTATAATATAAAGTGGTTGGTTTTATGTTATATATGGCAGCAGCGGTCCTCAATTTCATGCCGTTGTCAACAACACACAAACCAGCTCGATGGGCGTCATCTTCGTTCACATCGTTTTCTTTCTTCCTTTTGTAATTTCTTACCATGATGACTGTAAAAAGAAAATTAAGTAAAATTAGTATCTTATAACATCTTAAAACCAATATTGATTTGATTTATGTTGATAGGGGCACTTTAGAACATTTTATTCAAAAGTGCCCCAAAAATTTTGTTCAAATGTGCCCCAATAGCGAACTTTACAAGTTAAAATTTGTGAACAAGAAATTAACTTATATTCAGTGATCTTCATTTTGTTAATTTAGTATTAACAAAGTGAAGATCACTGAATATAAGTAAAGTAATCACATATTCAAAACAATACCTACTTACTTTTTCAGTAAATTGCTTACAAGTAAAAAACTACCTATTTCTTTATTTTGGTCTTCGTCAAGCAACCGACAAAAGTTTTGTAAACTGACACTGACTTTGACGTTATTTGGAAACTGACAGATGTGTAGATCGATGTTACCCGAATTAAAAAAAATATAAAGGTCTTTAAATATAAAGGTTCGTAAATTGAATAATTCAAAACTGCCCCTGTTCAAAACTACCCCCCTCTCCCCTACTTATTTAATTTTAGTGCTTTTGAACACAGCATCTACTAGCGAATTGCTAACATTTAGTTACGTCAGATACCAAAAGTCACATAGTATATAGGTAATAAGCCAAATAGAGGGAGGCCAAATATTGGTCGGGATTGGCCCCGTTGGCGATAGGCTTGCCACCTATCACATTGTGGGACTTAGTGTCTTCGGCTAGTCGTGGGTGCCTTGGTTACACCTCTGCCTACCTCTTCAGGGACATGGGCGTGAAGATACTTCTAGTTTTGACGTAAGACTCTTTAAGAGATAAATTCGCTCTCTAAATCTAAGTAAGTTTTTCTGGTCCTTATAAAATGCGATGAATAGGAAATGTACGATGGCTTCGAAATAAGTGTCAATTTCGTATTTTAGGTAGATACCTAGGTACTGTGTTCAAAAGTACCAAAATGAGTCATTATATATACATATATATAATTACGATCCCCATTTCCAGTTTGCATCATATCGAGATTCAAGAATAACCGAGTGTCTTACAATAATGCATACAATTATACATTTTGGCAAAAATATGTAGACAGATTGTTTTCAGATATATTATATTTTCACGATCGCATGTAAAATATGTATCCATTAAGAATTACAATTAACTACATGTAAACGACAATATTAAAAAAATTTAATCAATTCTATTTCATTACAATGTATGCAATAATGCTTGTAATGGGGAAGCTCGGCCGAGGTAAACACAATATTTGTCTTGCAAAAGAGGGCTATACGGGCAATTTATAACTTAGACCCGAGAGTTTCCCTCAGGGAAAAGTTTAAAGAAATAAAAATTCTAACGGTGACTTCTTAATATATTTTTGAAAACTTGATATATGTCTATAAAAATATAAATTTGTTTTAAGAAAAATTGTGATGTAAGTACATGCTGTAAACACAAGGAATAAAAACAATCTTGTTGTGCATGAGTCTCGTCTCCACAGAATCAGTTATTCTTTCATGGGCCAATGTATACGTTTTTACAATAAACTTCCCGAGCATATTGAAGACTTACCATTTAATAAATTAAAAAAATGTACTAAGATAAAGTTGTATGGTAAGGGTTATTATAAGATTTCAGAATATTTAGAAGACAGAAATGCTTGGGATTAATTGCTCCTCATGCCAATCTCTTCAAATTATTTGAAAATGTAATAAACTTTTGTAAATTAGATTTATAAGAAAAAAGACAAGCCCGCTGAGTTTCTTTCGCGGGATCTTCTCAGTGAGTGGCCGCGTTCCGATCCGGTGGTAGTTTTTAGAATAATATAGACGCATTACAAGAATCTTTGTACAGATTTACGTAATAAAAGCTAATTTGAATTTGTGAGCTTTTTCTGAAATATGTATAACAGTGTAGGTACACTTATAAAAGTAGCATTTTTATAAAACTAGTATTTATTTCAGAATTATATGCAAAATGAAGCGTAAACATTAGTTTTTATCTTGGGAAAAGTGGGGGAATTGAGAAGGGCAGGTAATTGGGAACAGCTGGCTAACTAATAATTCCACCGTACACCCGTTCATCGGACACATTTATATTCCAGCCCCCTTCGGTATCCGTGCCAGTTATTACGCTGCGTCTTCACAATGAACCATGATGGCTCATGACAGACGTTCACGATTGTGTAGAGGGCGTAATCGCCTATGAGCGGCCATGATGGATTGTAATCGAGCGTGATCGCCGCTGTGTCGGTTTTTAGGACAATCATCAAAGGAAATTCGGGTCATGATTGACGGCGCGTCCAATCGATCGTTGATATTTATCGGTAGTGTAATATTGGGGCTTTTGCATTTAAACTTTTTAATATTCTGGATTTCTTATTCAGATATTTAGAATATCGCATACAACAAATATTAAATTTATCACTATGTCTATATTTTTAAAAGGGTTAAATAGACGTTTACAACAAAAGCTAGTGAGTAGTGCAGTTTTTTTTTGTCAACTCAATATTATTTAGCTGATATAAATTGTTAGTAGGTTAACATTTATTTGGCGAGTTTTTTTTTACAGATAAATCCAACAACAATTTTCTCGGCTCGAAGCTCTTAAACAATAGCCCTGTAGATCTGTGAAAACAGATTCGCGGTCAGACTAATTAATTTTCCCGAGCCAATTGTGATACAAAAATAGTTTTGGGACTTTTTCCTTGATTTTTCAAATAATGAAATGTGTTTAAAATCCGTTAAAAATATATGTACAGGAATAGGATCTGCAGCTTTTTTTAGTCGGTTAAAAACTGATGTAAGCTAGTCGAGCCGAAACATATTGGAATATAATAAGATTGATAGGCCATGTACGTTATAGTTAAGGGCTTTGGCTTTATGTGTGTTATGATTATAAACAAAATATTATTGTAAAACATTCAAACATTGTAATGTATTCATACATGAAACTTTGAATGAAATGAATAAAATATAGTTGTTAACGACTTGTACTTTTCAAAAATGTATAGTTTGAATTTACCATTCCATCTTTAGTTTTGCAATCAGCGTTAGATCGTTAGACAGACAGCCTACATTAGACATTGATAGATGAATCATCTTGAAAATAAGTAGCAATAACAGCGTGATATTGTAGTTTATAATTTGTAACAATATTTCACAAAAAAATAAGTTATAATACAATAAGGAAATAATGGAAAAAGGTCAAAAAACACTAAAAAACGCAATACGCAATTTTGTTTGCTTTTTTAAAAACTTAAATCGTGTTATAACTTTTTTAAATCTTGTGTCATAAGTAAATTTTAAGTTCGTTGATAGCTACTAATGCGACCAACAGCCGTCTTCTAAATATATAACAGTTGCACCCAGATTGTGGATGTGTGCTTAGAGTTAAAGTAACGGTTACTTCTTTCAAAGTCTTTCAAGCGCAATCATAGGCGGTCTTCATTCAATTCATAACTAACATTCATTAAATTATATCAGTATGTTACTTGAAATATCACCGTCTTAAAATTTTGATGTCTCATAAAACCGAACTGACGACGGTAAATCAAGTTAGCATTGATTTGATTACTTTTAAATAGACATTTTTTTATTGTGGACAAAGGCTGTATTTCACAATCGAATTTTAACGAGATCAACGTAAAAACATGTTGAGAATATTGCCAAGAGCGTCAATTATGTCAATTTTAGTTAATGAAAATTTCGTTGCTGAAAACATTTTATTATAAAACTATTTTAAATACAGATACCTAGAAAATGCGAATTTTGTCAATGTTAATTTTAATTGCAGTAGCTTATCAACGGAATCATAACCGATAGTTGACTTGGTTTTCTATTCAATATGGTCGGTAAAATCAGTCTTTAGTGGGCAACAAAACAGTGCTATCTTCTGATTACTACAGTCTCTACAAAATTGCAATCTGATTGTGTACACCATGATATTGTTCGGTCGGTTCATAAATATAAACTGTATTGCATTAATTAGTGCAGTAATACTATTTTATTTTTCTTGCAAATCATCAATCCAACAAAATGATTTTGCAAGTCACAAAATTGTTTGCTCAATTCTGATAATAACATTTTTTAATTATCTGCAGTAGCGGGGCTCTCTGGCACAAGTATTTTTAATTAAAACAGAAATACCAACTTTATTTAAAAAAAAATGTTGAGAAATTCAATAAATATTTGTTATATTCAGGCTACTGCATGGCGTTCAAGAGAAGCAAATAAGTGATGCAAAAGCTCCAACATTACCCTACTGGAAATAGCTACTATACAATTTTGTAACTAAAATTAAATAGGTCGAGACGTCCGTCTCGTACGGCTGCCAATGCACAAATGAGTAATGCTCGATTGTGTGGACGGTAGCGCAATCATAGAGGCGATCATCGCACATTCTATAACGGGCCATCATGGCCCATTGTGAAGAGGCGGCGTAAGGGTAGTAACAAGATACAACAAAATAAAAACTACAAAATATAATTATAAATAGTCCAAAATCAAAATTTTGTGTAACCACCCTGAGCATCAACAATAGCCTGCAGTCTTTATTGCATTGAGGCAATCATATGATGCATGCATACATTGCTACATCTTCAACTGTCCTTTATTTCATGGATATAATTAACTAGGGCTCCGCGTGTCTTAGCAGACTAGCTAGCTGGTAAGAAAGCAGCTTAAGTTTTAGCTTTGATGATGGTGTTGTTAGCAAAACCGGTAGTCTATTTATTAAAGTTTTATTACAAGTGATACGTTTAACAAAAGAAGTATTTCTTCATTAAAAATAATATGACTAAAAGGCCGCTTAGGCACATTATGCGATATGAAGAACAGACTTAACTGATTATCGCATAGTGTAAGTAGGGTCGGGTGTCTCAGATTAAACCAGGCAGTTACTTTTAACCACCGACGAATCTCGAAAATGTGACTTTGAAAAACCATGCTAATTTATGTGAAAGAGAGGTATTTAGGTAAAGACCGGGCCGTAGCCGCGGAGGGAGATGGTGAATGCCAACGCGACCCCATCTCGTTCCTAGCCGGGCGGCACGAAGGTCATAGTGAGGTTTTTAGTCGGTTCGAGTCCGACATAACCCGT
>NJDC01001118.1:108024-140434 GCA_002245475.1 Calephelis virginiensis
AAATAAAAGAAAAACAACTTCTTTATGTTTCCCGATCCGGAAACCGAACCCGGGACTTAGCCCCAACACCGAACCGCTACATATGTTTATATCAACAAACAATATATTTATTTATTTAAAATTCATGCTTATAGTGTACAAAAGTGGACTTAATGCTACATGGCATTCTCTCCTAGTCAACCTAACTTATAACTTAATTAGAAAGAATAATTTAATGGGGTGCAAAGAAAAAAAACAATAACTAAACATTTGCAAACACATTTAAACCTAATTTTAGGTAGCATAATCAAATACATAAACAATACATATACGAGTATACCAAGAAAAATACTTAGCATAATATATCAAAATATTACACGAAAAATACGTATTCTATAAATATAGTCATTCTACATACATAAATACAAACATTACAGTATTTACTTATTTTAGAGAAGTGTTTGCTGACTTTAATTTTGCTATGTAAACACATTTAGATTTATTATGAAATCATTCGGTCTTGGAAACTAACACGTCCAACAGAATTGAAATAGTCCATTAATTTATTGCGAATAATATTGCCATCTTCATTACGCTGCTTATTTGATGAACACTGTAATGAAACTAAAGGCGCAATTTCGTTTGTGCCTGGTAGTGGTTATAGAGATGGCAAATTTAAAGAATTGTTAATCATTTTCTTATACAATTTTGTACATTTTAAAATTGCTCCATCTGCAACGGATCCATTGGTGCCTGTGTGTACATACATGAATTCGTAGTTCGCATTTACAACAGCAATTAGCACCATACTGAAGAACCCTTTATAATTGTAAAACAAGGACCCACTTCCGGGGAGTTTTTCGATAGCGATATGCTTTCCATCACATGATCCAACACAGTGACTGAAATTCCATTTTGTTTCGAATTCCTCAGCAATTTCTTTCCACTCTGTTACATTTTCAGGTATTTGAGACAAACATAATAATTTTATTTTATTTTTAGGACATCAATTCATCTGACGAAGACAATTCAAGTCAACGAAGCGGATCTATTGCTTCAACGTCTAGGGGAATCAGCGTAAAAAAAAAGAAACACTTCTACAAATACAATAAAGAATTATGAAATCTGCTGAAGTAATGTTAGCAATAAGGAAGAAGAAGACTGGGAAGTATTTGGAAAGTCTGTAGGCTTGCAATTAAAGAATATAAATGTAACGCAATTGATACGCCTTTTGTATTATATAATACAAAAGGCGTCACTATGTTTAAGTTAACGACACACTGTGAACATCGTTAGCCTCTATGAGCCACGTACTATCTTATCTTTACAAAATTTGAGTGTTTGTTTACGTTTCTATATCATAACAAGTAATAAAAAATAAAACAGTTGTCTCTTTTCTCTTACCCAGAACAGAAGATGGTAAGCATGCTGCTCTCTTGATAGTAAGTGATCTTCATTGACCATGTATGTCTGCAATACTGGGGCTTTCTCAGTAGCGTTGGCTTCATTTCACGAAGTAGTAAGCCAGATATTACTAAAAGACTACATCGTAATAATTTGGACGCAACGCTATCGGCAGTTGATTCTAAAATCTGCAGACTTTACATATAAAAACCGCAAACAGCAAACATAAGAAGGCAAATAGCTTTCCCATCATTTGGCAAGCGTTTGCAACAAAAAATTATCTTTTCAAGTAAATAGATATTTTTTGATGTATGTATATAAGTGTCTTAGTATGTAGTCAAGTAAAATATTAATGAATACAACGACAGGCAAGCGTCTCTGCTTACGTTTTAGGAGATGTGGGGGTGAATATAGTTTTTAAATCGGTGTCAACCCTCAGAACTGGAACATAGCAATCATTAACACTGACAGTGTGCTGAAAATGAAACTCAGGCGTCTCAATTCGGTCAGGTCGTATGAGGTGTCCTCCAAGTCTGACTGATTTCGCTGGTGGAATGTCTGTGTGGATTCCTTAAGTTTGTGTTGGGGTTTTTACATCCCTTTCCCATAAACCTGTACATATAAAGGCATTGAGGTTTTAGTTGACGATGTAGTGTTTGAGCAAGTGGATGAAATTGTATATCTTCGTTGTGCTTTTGGAAGGAATGGAAGGTACACAGCAGGTGTAGAAAGATTAGCGTGTGCAGGAAATAGTGTGAATGAAGCGCTGGGTAAGCAATTTCAAAGCGAGATTTTGAGTCAAAAAGCTAAACTCGCTATTGCATAATTCTGTGCTTATCCCAACGTTATTGTATGGAAGCAAGAGTTGGATGTGTCTGAAAAATAAAGGAGAGTGCTACGGAAAATCTGTGGTGTAACGCTCGCTGACCGCATTCGTAACAGTGAGATCCGAGAAAGAGTGTGATTGAAAGAAACTATTGGTGTTAAAATGTCAAAGGGCATGCTCCGCTGGTTCGGTCATGTGGAAAGAATGACAGATGAAAGATTGACAAAGCAGATATACAATGCGAATGTGGATGGATGTAGGTACCCGGGAAGACCAAGGTTGACATTCCACGATCAGATCAATCGGATATTATGCGAGGGTGGTGTTAAGAGTCTCCGAAACTGGCGTGTTTGTATGAAAAGGGTAATGAATGTAAAGGAAGCCAGACAGGTTTGTCAGGATCATGAGGTTCGGCACTCGATGCTCTCTGCAACATGCATATTTTCTGTCGGTTAACCGACAACTGTCTATAATTAACTAGTACCCCGTCATAGCTTCGCAAGGGTAGCCAAACCTGTATGTTATTTATTATATGCATATAAACCTATCTCTTGATTCTCTATCCATTAAAAACCGGCATCAAAATCAGTTGTGTAGTTTTAAAGTTCTGAGTTTATATTTTTGTATGATATTAGAAGGCAATCAAGTAGACAGATTTCCTGATGGTAAGGAATTCACGCCGCCTAGAGATACCAAAGGTGATAATGGTGATAGGGAAAGACAGCGGACATTTTACTTATTCATACCATGTTATGACAAAAATATGTAAACCTTATTAAAGCGCAGTAGAACTGCAAAAATTGACTTCGATTCCAATGTTATATCGACTAAGTAAAAAAAAATAACCGGACTTGGCGGAAATGGGCAATGGGATGGGAGTGGAAACAAAAATATTTTTTTAAATTTAGTTCAACAATGACCAACTAACCGAACGACCAACTTATGTAGCAAATAAATTTCGATTTCTATGGAATCAAATGTTAAAGTCATCTTTCAGTTAACTTAGTGTGCGTCCCCAGATGTACTTACACCGTATTTAAACTTGATTGGTAACTAGCAAATGGATAAAATAAAGAAGTAATTTTCAATAATTTTAGCGCATAATAACTGCAACAAATCGACTTCGATTTCAATGTTATATCGACTAATTAAAAAAATTTGAGTCAGACTTGGCAGAAATGGCACTTCTCGAAGGTAAGCTACAAACATAAACAATTTTTAAAAAATGGGTTCACAAATGACCGACTATGACATCTCTTATGTTTTGTAATAAATGGATTTCGATTTCTTTGGAATGAAATATAAAAGTCATCTCTCAGTAACCATTGTGTGTGAGTAGAGGGGCCAACTACTCACACCGTAATGCAACCTGATTGGTAACAGGAAAATGGGTAAAATGAATAAGTTATTTCTTAATAATTTAAACATATCAAAACTACAAAAACCTGACTTTCTACACACCAGATCGCGAACCGATCTATATGCAGAGCTTCCGAAAATTCACTAACGATTCTGTGATCGTTCCCTATAATTTTAATAGCACTTGACCAGTGATTAATAATGAAGTTGGTCAGTAGTAGGATTGTGATCGAAATTAAAAAAAGTATCTTCACGCCCATATCCCCGAAGAGGTAGGCAGAGGTACAACCAAGGCACCCACGACTAGCCGAAGACACTAAGTCCCAACTATCGCCAACCAAGAACATTTCCAATCCCGACCAACTTTTTTTTTTATTAGAAAAATCCAATTTCCTTGTTGTTGGCCGACCCGGGATTCGAACCCGGGACCTCAAGCAGTCAAGTCCAGCACCGGGACCACTAGACCACAGAGGCGAAAATAAGTCGTTTCATGGCATCTATAACGAAATGTTTTAAACCAATTTTCAAACCAACTCCCAAGTCGAGGTTAAATCGAATTATGCTGCGTTCAGACGACAAGCGCACGCCAAGCGCACGCCACGCTCGCCATCACCCGCGTCAAACACGCTTTGATATTTTTTCAACATAATTTGAGCCCTATTTTCACACCAATATTCTCAAATTGCATTAACCAAATCAATCCGTTTACGCCACGCGCCTGCCGCGCGCCAGCCAAGCGGCCGCCAAGCGCTTGCCACGCGCGCACCCCGCGCGCACCACTCACTCCATTACCACCTTTCGTGTCTCTAGGCGGCGAGAATTTCTTACCACCAGGAAATCCGTCTGCTTGTTTGTCTTCCAATATCATAAAAAAATGTGTTAAATTGAAGTTATATGAAATTTTTAAATATTTAGCTTATAAGAACGCTTGGGATTATTTGCTCTTCATGTCAATCTCTAATCACATTAATTATTGTATTGGTACGTATTTTAAAATAAGAAAAAAAGACAAGCCTGTTGAGATTCTTGCCGGATTTTCTCAGTGCGAGGCCGCGTTCTGATCTTGTGGTAGATTTAGTATAATACGAGTATATACGCGTCACAAGTGCTTGTTGTAGGTTAACGTGAAATAAATATATGTTTGATTTGATTTTTGTACCCGGGGCGGTATATTATTATACCAGAAAATTCTCCTGCTAATCTATTTTCTTTTAGCTTTTATAAAAACATATAATTTTACATTTTCTTGGATTGGATATGCGCCCTGTTAGCAAGCGCCGTGTTGAGCGCGGGTCTAGGACGGCATCAACCCGTGTGCGCGTGCTCGGCGCGGATACGCGTGCTGAGCGTGGGTCTAGGGCGGGCTCAACGCGTGTGCGTGTTCGGCGCGGGTCATCTGAACACGCCGTTATTAGTTCTGATAGCAGAACACGTATAATTGTTTTGATTTGTCTGTGTTTACGATTACTGCCTTGTGTTATACTGCATTTACGATTTCTTTCATCCTACTTATATGTACATAACGGTGTAATACGCAGCCAGACACGTTATAAATATTGTGGTGCTATCTACCCTTCAGAGGTAATAGAAGACAAATTGAGGCGATTTTTAGAAATATGCCTCTGGGACTTGTGATTTGAAGTCGAGAGGGAGGGTGTGATATATTAGCCACGTAACGAGAGTTTTATAGCTACAAGTTTTCTTCTAAATTAAGATTTTGGAGAGCATTATTTCATTTGGAACTGGCAATTCGCTTGAGCTTCGAGTGTGTTTAATAAGAACTACTTTACTAAATTTCAATATCATTTTAATATAGTTCTTAAATAAAGAAAATACATAAATCACAATCATTCAATCTTTAAAATAAAAACAATCTTTGTTTTTACATATATTAAAAACAAAAGACCGCGCTTATCATATACAACATTAAAAATAATAATAAATAAATTTAAACATAAACGTAAACATAAATTTTCCTGAAAAAACTACATATATTTCTGTTGCATTCATCATTCGTACCATATCGTTGATTAACCTGTATTCTACATTACAATGTTCTCACTGCCTTACGGCCAATATTAATAATCAATCCTAATCCAAAACTTGCTGTCTAAGATTGATATTTTGATCCATTTTTATGTTATCGCTTGCCAATAACATATCTGTGGACAGGATAAATATGGCAATTTTGTATAGAATAGGCCGGCGGATACGCGGCTATCTAGATTGCTTGAAATCCATCTTTAGAAATACATTATTAACATTGGCCGTTAATGTTCGAGCGGCTAGCCGTATAGCCTAACTACGCCGAACAACCGCAAGGCTCGGGTTTGATTCCCGATGGGGGTAGGCATTTGTGTGATGAACATTTAGATTTCTACATTTTTCGGATCAGGGGTGTTTATTAAAAAAATATTTCGGTATTTATTTAAGTATTCCTATGTATTATTAATGTTGAATAATACCCATTACACAAGCTTATAATTTGCTTACGTTGGGGCTAGATTCAATTTATGTAAATTATCCAGGGATATTTATTATTATTTTATTTACATTTACAATATTTCTTATTTATTACATTTATATATTTAACAAATAAAAATATCAAAAATATAAATATAAAAAAACAGAGCCCTACTAACAGTGGTCTCTTTTGACTAAACCGTCAGTGGTCAGGGCGACAAACTAAGAAACTTCCGTATAATGCGTGCCGTCCCCAGTACTACTGGCTTCTGAATCTGATCCCTAACCAAGGAATGTAGCAAGAGTTTCTTTAGATGTTGGGTGAAACTCTTCGCTATGATACCGTTAACGGAAACGACTACCGGGACAATTATTGTTGAGTCAACATCCCACATATTGGTAACCTCGTTAGCTAAGTCTAGTTTCGACAGCTTGTCATGTTTAGCTTTCACAAGGTTAACGTCACATGGAATAGTGACATCAACAATAACAGCCTGGCGTTTCGACCGGTCTACCAGCGCGATATCAGGCTTATTAGCGGCAATAGTCCTGTCCGTGATGATAGAGCGGTCCCAAAAGAACTTGGCATGGCTGTTCTCTAGAACTGGATCCGGTGTGTACTTGTAATATGGCACTTCAGACACCATAAGACCGCAATGGAGAGCAAGTTGCCGGTGAATAGTTTGCCACTTAGTTATTATTATTATTTTGTATATGATGGGCGCGGTCTTTTGTTTTTAATATATGTATTTAAAAATAAAGATTGTTTTGATTCTAAAAATTGAATGATTGTGATTTATGTAGTTTTTGGAACGAAGTTCCTTATTGCGCGTTGTGAATGGGGGCTAAACGGAAAAATTCGTACGAAAATGCTGTCACGAAACTTTTTGCTCTGTGGTCTAGCGGTTCAGTAGTTGGACTTGACTGCATGAGGTCCCGGGTTCGAATCCCGGGTCGGACATTTTTTTTTTATTTTTTATTTTTCATTTTCTATTTTTTTTAATTATCATTTTCATTTTTTTTATTTTAATATTTTTTTTTAAATTTTTATTTTCTTTTTTTTTTATTTCATGTTTCCCTGTCTGTCTCTCTCTATAAGAGAGATTGATAGAGATTGAGAGAGAGAGAGGGGGGGAGAGAGAACTTCGTTCCATCCGGGTGTCCCTTGACACCTCTCAACTTTTTTTTAATATAAGAAGTATATTAAAATGATATTGAAATTGGTATCAAAATCGATTGAAATTTTTGAAGTGAAACTTCTTTAGAAACATTGTGATTTCAAAACGGGTGCAACGAAAAAACGACAGGTAAGAGACACAAATATATATTCATCTCATTCTTTTGTCGATTTACTGAAGTTTCACTTCTATCTTATGTGAATCGCACACACACCTTTTGTTTTAAAAGTACTATTAAAAATAGAAATTGTCAGTAATTAACAAGCATGAAGCAAGTACAGGGGGGTGATTATGTATCTCAGTTGTCAACTCAAACTGTAAAAGTGTACATCAAATGACGTCATTTGTGTTTGCTATCTCTATTGTATTTCTGTTGGTCACTGGAAATAGCAAATACAAAACACGTCATTTGACATCGATACGATGTACACTCATCCATTTTGAGTTGGTAACTGAGTTACAAAATCACCCCCCTGGTCTGACTAATGGTCACAAAAATTTTACACCTAGACTTAATGAAACTAAAAAATGTAATATGAAAAACGACTTGTAATCTGTTTGATGTTCTTATCGCCTAGTCTTCAGTTAATCTCCTTTAAGCTTTAAATCCTAAGCTATAAATCTCCCTGATAATAAATCTCTCAAATTCAGAACCTTAGATATCACAATCTCTTTAACAAGAATGGTTTTAGTTTCGTAAAATGTCCAGACTGATTCAGCTGAGAATAAAAGTCTGAAAGGCGTTGAAACCATAATAAATTTCTGCTTAGATTTAGAGCTCTTTTTAGGTGTCCAATCTAATCTAAAAGTATTGGAAAGACCATTAAACTTTCACTTTATTAAAGAAATTGAAGTATCTTCTAAAAACGACTCATAAATAAAATGGCGGCACAAGCAGTCCAGTACAAGAGTGCGAAATACGGTGATAGAAAAAATACGCAATAATTTTGTCAATTTCTACTTACTCCTTATTTAACTTGTTTTATTTGACCTATCACCATTAAGAAGAGGTGGCATCCATCCCACAGCAAGAACTACCAATGAAACAAAGTCAACTTTAATAGTATAAGTAGGACTTAAAACTATTTTTTTTTAAATCCATAGTGTCTGTGAAGATTATGAAGGAAAATTGTGACATAGAATATTTTAAACGTTGTGATGTGTCAAATACCCCGTGTTGTTCGGGCTCCTTTGCAGAATAGACCATCTACTTTCCTGCCAGGGAGCTTGTAAAAGGCGAACATAGTTTTACCGTCACTAACTCCGTGACATCAGACTAGGTGGTAGAGTTTCGCAGCGACTTTCGCGGTACCACCGCTTTATCCATTCCTGCCGCCATGACGTGCTTGCCGTTGACGGGTTTCAGTTCGGAGGAAAAGGTAGGTATCCGGTAAACTTACTTTTGCTCGATGCCTAACATCCCGGATTCAGGTTGGCAACGCACCATTACCACCTTTGGTGTATCTAGGCAGCGTGAATTTTTACCATAAGCGAATCCACCTGCTTGTTTGCCTTCCAATATCATAAAGAAACATAGAGATCAATAGATCAAAATCAGATTTTTAATACTTTATTACATCGTACGGGGGCCAAACTGAAAGTTCTTAGAAAATCAAAAACTAAGCATTCTAGCAAGTTATTAGTTTTATTCTAACTTTTCAAAATAGCGTCCATTTACATCAATACATCGCTGCATTCGATGGAACCATTGAGAAAAGCACTTAGGGGTCTCTTCGACGGCGTTTTGAAACGCAGCCACTGCTTCTTCGGCGCCCATAAAATGTTTTCCTCGAAGTTTTTCTTTTATTTTCGGGAATAAATAAAAATCGCAGGGTGCGAGGTCGGAGCTATACGGCGGGTGACCCAGTAATTCCACGTCTGAGGTCGCCAAATACAGGAATAAAAAGTTACCTTCCTAACAAAGTTATATGTAATTGCTAATTCAACACCGAATATGGGGAACGCAATTGTACCAATATTTTCTAAAAATTAAAACCACTTACATTTCTAAGTATGGATATTGAAAAAAAAAGTTAATAAACGAGTCCATAAATGTCATTCTTTTATTTTTTAAAAGCTATTGGAAATTAATAAGTAAATGCTATATAATTAATTACCAACTTCATTACTTTATTTACTTAGGTATGATGTTTTAGCTATGAAAATAATTAAATATATTAATTATCATGAATTTAATTTATATTATTTTACATAATTTTATAATTATGTATAGTGATAACATTTCCTTAATATCTTTCTTATCTTTAGCCGAAATCATATTATACAACATAACCTGAACCATATGTATAATAAATTTTTGTTGTTTTGTTTTGTTTTTGCCTCTGTGATCTAGAGGTTCAGGTGTTAGACTTGATTTCATGGGGTCTCGGGTTCGATTCCCGGGCTATGCAAAAAAATAAAAATTTGGTTTTTCATATTTTCTGATAAAAAGAAACGTTGCTCGGGATTATATATGTGCCCGGTTGGCGATAGGCTTGCCACCTATCACATTGTGGGAATTAGTGTCTTCGGCTAGTCATGGGTGCCATGGTTGTGCCTCTGTCGACCTCTTATGGGATATAGGAGTGAAGATTACTTACTTGTTTTTGACTTTGTTTTAAATTATTCTTTAAAAAATAAAATTATACAAATGAAAAGCTTAACGTTCACGAAAATATGTTAAAATGAAATCCCAAACCACGACTCTAGACCAATATGGCGACACAATTCTAAAACGCTTTCATCGTGATGATAAAATATTCATAACGTCATGCTACTACGAGAATTGGTTATTTTATAGAAGTAAGTGAAAACCACATTTGTATTGCTACATGTACTATCGCCTCTGTGGTCTAGCGGTTCAGTTGTTGGACTTGACTGCATGAGGTCCCAGGTTCGAATCCCGGGTCAGGCAACAAAAAAAATTAAATTTTTCCAATTTTCTAATAAAAGAAAAAGTTGTTCGGTATTGGAAATGTGCCCGGTTGGCGATAGGCTTGCCACCTATCACATTGTGGGACTTAGTGTCTTTGGCTAGTCATGGGTGCCCTTTCCCCCTTTGGGGATATGGGCGTGAAGATACTTATATGTACTATATATTTATAGTACAGTATGCACTAATTACATACACATATTACTTTGTTATTCGGATAATGGACTGAACTTTAAAAGAAATAGTAAGTGATAGCCTCGTAACATATAAATTTCACTAATTAAGGTGAAAATATATAAATAACAATCATTTGCAGAATAAACCATATGCCTTTCTGCCAAGCAGCTCGTAAAAGTCGAACATAGGCTTACTGTCACTAGCAGCGTGACATCTAACTGGTGGTAGTGTTTCGTAACGACTCGCCCGGATTGGTACCACTGCCTTATCTATTACTGCCACCATAACATCAGCACATGACGTTGAAGTTCTTCGGTTCCAAGGATGAAGTAGCCGGTACATTTTCTTCTGCTCGAGGCCTAACATTTCAGCCTCTAGTTGGCAATGCACCATTAATACCTTTTGTATCTCAAGGCGGCGTGCATTTCTTAATACTAGAAAATCCGTCTTCTTGTTTACCTTCACATATCAAAAAAATAGAAGAAAAAAACCATATAATCTTAGTTGGTTAGATATTTGCACATCGTAATGTAGTAAAATATGTTGGTAGGAATAAGTATTTAGTAATAACTTAAATCAAAATAAAACTGTATAATTTGTAATTTTCCGCCAAAAAAATAATAAAATTTGGATTAAATATAGATTTCCGTAAAGTAACTTCTTCTTCTTCTTTAAGTTTTCTTACAACCGTTAAATACGCATATTCCACAAATAAATTATTTTCGTTTCATTTCAGGAACCAATAAAAAAGTCAACTCTTATGTAAGCGATCAAGTTGGAGACTCTTCTGTTCTTAACAGACAACAGTTGCCTATTAGAAACCATAAAAATATCACTAGTAAACGCGCTATTTTTTGACCGGGATCTAAGAATTTATTAAATGATTACCCCTAATGCCGCATTAAATACGACAATGACGAGCACCGACGTTATGATAAAAAAGTATCTTAACGCCCATATCATTGGAGTGATCTGCAGAGGTACAACCAGAGCATCAACGACTAGCTGAAGACATTAATTCCCACAATGTGATAGGTGGCAAGTCTATCGCCAACCAGGCGCATATACAATACCGAGCTACATTTATTTGGAAGAAAATTGGAAAAACTACATTTCCTTGTTGTTGCCCGACCCGGGAATTGAAACTCGTGAAGTCAAGTCCAACACCTGGACCGCTAGACCACAGACGATGACAAGAGTAGAACAACACGATTTCACCAATCCGGGCGAGGTACGCAAAGTACTGGCAACTGCACTGGTGGAGTATTCCAGTATTAATTATTCGTTAACACTCTTAACTCTAGCGACAGCTGTAATAATTTATTTTATAGAGGAGTATACAAAACCTAACTAATCTAAATTAACAGATGAAAACCACATTCGTATTACTTCATTGACAACAATACAATTAATGTAGCTTCCATCTGTTGATTGAAGTACTGTCTGTGATCTATAAACATGTAGCTGCAAATCTTTATAAAATGATGTAGCTACTATTATGGTAACACTCTTAACTATAACAATAGAAACCTATACTCACTTATTTTGTGGAGGAATATACAAATCCTAACTGATCAAAATCGACGGATGAAAACCACATTTGTATTACTTCATTGACAGCAATACAAATGTAGCTTTCATCTGTTGATAGTATTGTCTGTGATATAGACACATATTGCTGCAAATCTATATATTCGTATTAATACGTGATGCCCAAACTTTGGACCCCTTTTTACGGAAATTGCGCTGACGCAGGAGAATTAAATTTGGCAAACTTATAGTTTATGTGTAGGAGAAGTACAGAACCTTAATATTTTTGAATAATGATGGCTATAAAGTACATTAAGTCAATAAATAAGACATCATTACCCACACCATTACCATGCATTTGAAAATACATACACATAAACAAATATATAGATGATAACGATAAAAGTTTGGAAACAAAGTAGTTGGTCTTAAGAAATAAAGATGGCATTCTTATCGTCAAGAAATTCAAATTTATTATGGTCGAATTTCGACCAACGGGCGATCACTAGTATATATAAATAGATGTATAAATGTAGCTTCCATCTATTGATTGATGTACTGTCTATGTTCTATAGACATGTAGCTGCAAATCTATTAAATGGGTGAAGCTGCTACTACATTTCAACTTCGTACCTGGATTGAAATGTTTACACAGTAAATCCATGTTTCACTAACAAACTAAACTAACGGGGAAATGGCTTTGACTTACCGATATTGCATGTACAAAACTTTCTTTATGACTTTAGTTTGTGTTGGAATTCTTCGATGGTTTTGTATTGTTTCGTTACGAGAAGAAAAATATAGATATATATTTGAAAATGACTGGGTGAACTTTGTCACGCTTTGTGCCGCCTTCCATTGTCTTTGAAACTATATCAAAACCTATTGACATAAATATATTTATATTTCAACCAAATCAGTCCAGTCATTTGGGAGTTAGATGACAAACACAAGAATAGAATTATTACAATAAAAATTAAATAGCTTAGAAATGAATTAAAGGAAAACTTAGCGAGATTGTAATTGAACATGCACGCTGTTAGCCAAACTTTTAGCACGCAAGTATAAACTATATAGACAAATAAACACAAAGTGCTATATCCGTCGTATTAAGAAGCAAAGTAAGATTAGAGTTTACTAATACATACTTAAGTTTCTTTTCGCCAAGTCTCTTACCGAATAGTCAGAGAGTATAGAGTACCAAATCTTATAATCATGGCATACCAGGAGCCAGGTAGGTATTCCAGTAGAGTTTAGTTGATGATAGTCTGTATCGCAGTAATAAAGATAATTGACATAGAACAGAAGATGTAAAATACCAGGTTAAACCTTAAGTACTTTAGTCCATATTTATTAATAAGACGGTAAGACTACAGATTAATGCCCGGTTCCTATAATCAACGAAACGTAATCCGAAGGCTTAGCTATTCTTAATTTGTTGAGTACCTCACTCTTATTTTTACTTAAAATCCATTTTAACTATTGAAAACGAGCAACCGTTGTTAGCAATCTCACTAATCGTAAAAATACTATCATCCGTAATTAAAACGACTCGTTACTTGTATATAAAAACCGGGCATTAAACGGTAATAGTACAAATTGAGATGATAGCTTCCAAATTCTAATGGCTAAACAGTCTTGTAGTAAGCAGACAATTTAGACAATAATATATTATAGATACGACAGATAATAATTTAGAAACAGACGCTTTAAAGAAAATTTGGTATCTCTCACATATTGATCCTATGAGAACCATTAGTACAGTAGTACTATTTAAATTATGCGTTTCGGCTATATTTGTCAAGCTTCGGAAATCCGAATGTATTTTAAAATATCTGTATAAAGTTGTTATTACAAATAATTAATAATTTCGCTTAAATTTACATTAGGTCAGCCAATGTAAAAATAAAAGTATAAAGTGTAAGGCCGAAGCGCATAACTTAAATAGTAGTACTGTATGATAGGGCAATAGGTTAGTTTCTTCATCTTAATCCATAATTTTTTCTCTGCTAATTATATGGGTTTATATTCGTACACAAGGCTTATAGGTTTTTTTTTTGTTTATGATATTGGAAAGCAAGCAAGCAGACTGATTTTCTGATGGTGAGAAATTTAGACTGCCTGGAGACACCAAAGGTGGTAATGATGCGTTGCAAGCCTTGGGCCGGGATGATAGGCCTTGGCCAAAAGTAAGCTCACCGGCTACCTTATCTTCCGAACAGAAACACGTCAACGGCAAGCACTGACGTTATGGTGGCAGAAATAGGTAAGGCAATGGTTCCAATCCAGGAGACTCGCTGCGAAACTCTACCACCTAGAAAACTTGATTAGAATCTGCAATTTTTTAAAACACTTTTTAATGACATATAAAACGGATTTTGATATAAACTCTCTAAGGAAAGTATTGATAAAGTATTACTTTCAGTGTATTGGAAAGCTAAAACACCTTTTATAAAACGCAACTTCTCTGAAACATCGCGACATAAACCCCTAAAACACTTTCAACGTTGTTATAATATATTCATAACGAGAGACAAATATCTGATCCGGATCAACACACGAATGCCACATTTATATTGCTTCATTGATGCTTTGAGTAATACCATAGAATAAGTATTACTTAATATTACGCTAAACGAAAATATCCAGTTTTTTAAATGTCAAAATTAATCAAAAGACGTTTGTGACAGGATCATATAGCGGTGAACGTATCTAGAATATTAATCACGACGTGACGTCATATATGTTTGACCCAACTTCTTTGAACGTTCCTATGTAGTAATATTGTATTTGAAGTTATAGAATTCCGTTTCGAAAAAATTTCGAACGCAACAAATTCATTTAAAAGTGTGAACCTATATACATTAGAAAATTTTCGTACGGAATTTGTCTGAATTTGCTATGGGCGAAATTTTTCCGTAACCAAACTTCGAATGAATGTGGCGGGCTATATTATTTATGAGTTGTATGTTTTATCGCCTCTGTGTTCTAGTGGTCCGGAGTTAGACTTGACTTCATGAGGTCCAAGGTTCGATCCCTTCGTTAGCTATGCGCTTAATGATAGGGCCATGGGCAATGGAGGAGTATATTTTACGCCACCAACGAATATTTTATCTGTACCTATTACGCATACTTATTGTTAGCTGTTTAATGTATCCAAAAGTCAAAATATCTTCTATAAATCATGTAGGTTCTGAACCATAGTGACTCAAACCCCTGAAATACTTTCAACGTTATCAAATAATATTCATAGCGAGACACAAATATCTGATCTCGATCAACAGACGAATGCCACATTTGTATTGCTTCATTGGTGCTTCGAGTAATACCATAGACTAAGTTATAGTACAGAAGGTCGTGAAAACACAAACAAAATTAAACCTTAAAATGTAACAAAAAGCTGTTATTGCGCTAAATAAACATACACACAGTTTGCAATAAAAGTCATGCCAATCAAAATAGAAATTACGTATATTAAATTTCATTTAATAGACTTAAGTATTTTTATAAAATATTTTACTCAAAGTGACTTTCATTTATCTCTAATGTATTTTTTTTATGTTATAGGAAGGCAAGAAAGCAGACGGATTTCCTGATGGTAAGAAATTCACGCCGCCTAGAGACACCAAAGGTGGTAATGGTGCGTTGCCGACCTGAGGTCGGGATAATAGGCCTCGAGCAAAAGTAAGTTTACCGGCAATCTTACCCTCCGAACTGAAACACGTCATGAGGTTATGGCAGCAGGAATAGATAAGGCGGTGGTACCAATCCGGGCGAGTCGCTGCCAAACTCTACCACCTAGTCGGATGTCACGGTGTTAGTGATGGTAAGCCTATGCTCGCCTTTTACGAGCTGCCTGGCAAGGAAGGCAGATGGTCTATTCTACCAGCACGGGGATATCTCCTGAACAAGTTACAAAAATTGAATCTAACCCCAAAGTATGCAAATTACATGCTTGTGTTATGGATGTTAGCCAACGATTTTAATACATAGAGATACTGAAATGTATTCAAGAATAAATTTAATAAACACCGAGACCCGGAAATGCAGAGATCTAAATGCTCATCACACAAATGCCTGCCCCCGTCGGGAATCGAACCCGAGCCTCGCGGTTGGTCGGCGTAGTTAGGCGTGTACGCTAGCCACTCGACCAACGAGACGGTCAAATTACTTTCGTATATCAAAAAGCTTAATATCATCTATAAAACACGAAGGCTCTGAAACATAGTAACACAAACCCCTAAAACACTTGTAACGTTGTCATAAAATATTCTGAGCTAGACACAAATGTGTGATCCTGACCTACAGATGAATGCCACAGTTGTATTGCTTGATTGATGCTTTAAGTAAAACTATAGATGAGTATCTACACATCCATATCCCCGAAGAAGTAGGCGGAGGTACAACCAAGGCACATACGACTAGCCGAAGACACTAAGTCCCACAATGTAATAGGTGGCAAGCCTATCGCCAACCGGGCACATTTCCAATCCCGAGCAACATTTTTTTTATTAAAAAATTTGAAAAATCCAATTTTCTTTTTGTTGGCCGACTCGGGATTCGAACCCGGGACCTCATGCAGTCAAGTCCAACACCCGGACCGCTAGACCACACAGGCGATACTATAGATGAGTAAGTATATAGAAGATACAAGCATGTAGAAGACGCAAGCATAATTAAACCCTTAAAACATAATAAAAAAGCTAATATTACGCTAAAAGACATACACAGAGGTAACGATAAAAGTCATTCCAATAAAATAGAAATTATGTATATTAAATTTCATTACATGTTCCCCGTGTTGGTCCGGGCTCCTTTCTAGAATAGACCATCTGCCTTCCTTGCTAGGCTCCTCGTAAAAGGCGAGCATAGGCTCACCGTCACTAACACCGTGACATCTGACTAGGTGGTAGAGTTTAGCAGCGACTCGTCCGTATTGGTACCACCGCCTTACCAATTCCTGCCGCCATAACGTCATGACGTGTTCCGGTTCGGAGGGTAAGGTAGCCGGTAAACTTACTTTTGCTCGAGGCCTAACATCCCGGCCTCAGGTTGGCAACGCACCATTACCACCTTTGGTGTCTCTAGGCGGCGTGAATTTCTCAACATCAGGAAATCCGTCTGCTTGTTTGCCTTCCAATATCATAAAAAAAAAACTTGTATTTGTATAAAAGCTAAAATATCTTCTATTAGACACTAAGGTTCTAAAACACAGTGACACAAACCCCTAAAACACTTTCAACGTTGTCATGAAATATTCATAGCGAGACATAAATAGGGTTTTGGCGCCATCGAGAGAAAAGATGGTTAAAGTTTTTCCATGATTATTGAAATTCGTGTTTATATTGAGTGAAATTAGTTAACTTTGGTGGCATTTCGTACAATTTTGTTCACAAGTGCACAAATGAAATAATCATAAAAAAATTTATCGTATCGTGTATTTCCTCGTTGCCACCAAATCTCACTATATGAGCTTGAGTAATGAGGCCACCGCTTTACCCAAGACCCTGACATGACTTATGACTAATTATAATTGAATCCAGATTTTGGAGAATTTGATGCAAATTTCTACTTGACTAATAGCAAAATACTAACGTGACTGCCAAACCTTAAGAAAGAAAGAAGAAAGTAGACAAAAATATTCCCCATGTTGGTCCGGGATCCTTTGCAGAATAGACCATCTGCCTTCCAGGCATGCCAGGCGGCTCGTAAAAGGCGAGCATAGGCTTACCGTCACTAACACCGTGACATCCTGCTAGGTGGTAGAGTTGCGCAGCAACTCGCCCGGATGGGTACCACCGCCTTACCTATTCCTGCCGCAATAACGTCAGTATTTGCCGTTGACTTGTTCCGGTTCAGAAGGAACGTAGTCAGTAAACTTACTTTTGCTCGAGGCCCCACATCCCGGCCTCAGGTTGGTAACGCACCATTACCATATTTGGTGTCTCTAGACGGCGAAATTTTTCACCAACGTCTGTTTGTTTCCCTTCTAATATCATAAAAAAAAATATATGTGATCCAGATCAACAGATGAAAGTCGAAGTTGTATTACTTCGTTGCCACGTTGAAGACTTATTATACATGTCTTTGAGGATAAATTGAAATACATTCTCGTAATTTCGTGTTAAAGTAGTACTGAGCAAATATATTGGAGTTTGAGGAAGCTGAATGATTATTTCAGAAACGTGAAGACATTTTGTTATTGTGATGTTTTGGAGAACGTTGCTTCTTATTTGTTTACCTATAGGTCATAAAAATACTTTTATAATGTGCAAGAATCGTATAAGCCCGACATTTCCTGACTATCTCGAAAATGATGTAGCCTGAAGATACGTGTGCATGTGATAGACCTATAATTTGTCTATACCAAATATTAGCGGCGTTGCGCACTTTTTTTGGAATGGGTAAAAACTTCTAAACTCGTGTCAGGACACGTGACCAGAAATTTCGTAAGACGAAAATTCGTAAGACGCCGCAGGGCGCTTGCACGAATGTTCGTGTTGTCATGTTTGTGTACGATAGCGCAATAAATGAATATTTTATTCTACCATATAAGTGATAGTACTTTCATACTGATAAAGCAATTCGTGCAAAATTATTCCCTAACCATTCCAAAATATCAAAAATGCACAACGTTAACATTCAAGTTTTCACTTCAGCCGGCACTCCCGGAGTGCAACCCGTCGTTTTTTTATTTGTTAATTTATAGGTACTGTAATCTATATTATCTATATAAATCATAAGGATCGTGATACTTGTCACCCGATGTTCCCTGCCTACCCCGCACGTGACGTAGCGTGAAGATATGTATGTATGTCCTCTATGATAGGCCTATAGTTTATTTATACTTTACGTTCCTATACTTTTCTAAAATTATATTTCAACTAGCTTTACCAGCTTTACGAGTAAATAACACTGCCCGCCACTTACATAGCGAATTTTCGTATTATATCCAGTTTTTTTATGTTTAATAGTATGTGATTTGGGGCTGAGACGAATGCAGCAAATGAAAAGCCATTAAAATCGGTCCAGCAGTTCTCAGGTTATAAGTATTGTAACAAACTCGAGTTTCTTTTTGTAAACGAATTAGCTGACCCGGCAAATTTCATTCACGTGTTCACTCTGCTTGCTCTCTATAGTGACTTGGCGTAAAGATATGTAATATGAGTGGTTTATTTAATAGTCATTTATAATAGTAGTTTAATATGTTTTCTCTATATTGTAGATTTCAAGTAATTTTTTCAGTATATACTGAGCGTTGTTATATGTCTACTACAAAATTTCTGTACTACAAAACTTATGACATGAACAAAAACGGGATAGTCTGTAAAGCTCACACTACAAAATAAAAATCAAATAAATGAAACCAGACTACGTGCCCATAAATTATTTATAGCCCGCTTTATATTTTGACTTTTACCCCTCTGCCACGAGAACCCCTTTACTGAGCGGGATAAAAGTATTCTTTATCCTTACTCGGTACATACCTTCCCGCCAAATTTAGTTACGATCGATTCATTAGATAAATTGTAAGGATACAGACGGATAAAAATAGCAAAAAAAAACAAAAATTAAAAATTTGCTACGTCTGTGTTTTTACGCCCCTTTTCTTATTCTACATAGAGCAGAAGTAACTTTTCTACATTCTCAACATAAGGAAGGCAACTAACAACCTCATAATACTTGATTCCCTATATTATAAACAAAAAATGTTTATACCAACCTTGGCCTTGGGCAAATAAGGTGGCTCCCCCTAACCCCAACATTATAGCGCAATATAATAGGCAATTATCGAAACAAAAGACGTGTATTTTTCTTTATGATACTAAATTATTACAACGAAACAGCGCAATATGGAGTAATCGAGTTTCCAGATAAATTCCTTAGGCTCGGTTACAACAAGAACCACACAAAATGAATTGAATTTTATATACATATTTCTAAAGCATACGAGAGCTGTGTTTGTTATTCGTTTTTGTGTAGTGTTAAAAGTATACATAATATGTTTTTATACATTGTATGTAGAAAAATAGGACTTTATAAATAAAAATGAAAATAACTGGATACTCCTACTATTTGTATCGCTTCTGTGGTAGTGTTAGATATTCGACTTTAAAACAAAAAACAAATCACGTTGTGAACTTTGTCTCTTCGGTTGTAATCACGTACAATGTACATACAAACTAGTCCTATTAATATTATGAATGCGAAAGTTTATCTATTTGTTTGTTAGTCCTTCATGCAAAAACTGCTAAGCCGATTTTCATGAAATTTGGTACACACATTAAGGTCAACTTGGAAAAACACATAGGATAGTTTTATCCCGAAAAAAATATTCCTGTGAAACCACGCGGGTCACGCCGCGGGCAACAGCTAGTGAATCTATATGTCTGTTTTCATTGAATAAAACTGAATGGCAAGCTCTGCTGAACATTGCAGATGGTTTTGGGATAAGTCTAGAACACTAAAACTAGGTACTTTTGTCACATTAGAATGCATTCCTGGGTGAAGAGAAATTGTCAAAAATTAACATCCCGAACCAAAATTAGATATATTTCGGATGTGGTTGTGATCTTCCTTTTATGACACCCTTTCCTTTTATGATTATTAGCAATTGCGAGATATGATTAAAAACTTTTTAACCGATTCAAAAAAGAGAACGCTATCAATTCGACTGTCGACTATCGACTGTACATTTGTTTTGGATGTCTGTTAATTGATTACTCGGTCAGTAATAAAATGATTCTAACCATTGTTTTTTGAAAAGAGACGTCATGATACTGAGGTGGTTTTTATTTTATCTTGTTTGGACTTGTGGTTTTTAATTTGCACTCGTTATCGTCTATACAATAATGATGTCGTTAACTTAGACGAAATTAGTTACATAATTATGTAACTAATTATGTAACAAAACTATTAGTAACAGCAGACAGCGGTTGGCGATAGGCTTGCCACCTATCACATTGTGGGACTTAGTGTCTTCGGCTAGTCGTGGGTGCCTTGGTTGTACCTCTGCCTACCTATTCGGGGATATGGGAGTGAAGATACTTTTTTTTATAATTAAAGAATTGTGTGTGTTTAGCCAGTCAAAAAACCACATAAACATTACCCTCACGCCAAATCAACGCGGGTGAGACAGGGAGTTTTGAAAACCATGCGTACAATTCTTCGAGACCTTCCTAGCTTTCTTCACATTCCTACTCTTTTACATAAACGCGTCGGTTAAAATAGCAAAATTCTAAAACATATCTCAAAATGTTACATATTTTAGTCGCTTAGACCTTTTTCTTAAATATCTTAAAGACAGAATTTATTTTTCAGATTTATTACATTACTAGCTGACCCGGAAAACTTCGTATCGCATGATATTCACATCTACTAACATTTTGTAAGAAAACAAACTAAAATATTTTTTTCCTATTTTCCTTACAATTTTCTCTGTTTTTCTCTTCATAATAACCTTCTCCGGATAATAACTAACAGAAAAAAAGAATTAGAAAAATTGGTCCATCCGTTCAGGGCGATGCGATGAACAGGCGAAAGGGGATTAATTTTTATATATGTAAGAGGCATATGTGCGTAATTAGTTATTGAATTAATATTTTATGAGTTTCCAGTACCTCTACAAAACACTTATTTATACAAACCCTCAAGTTCGTATAAAGAACTTCTTTGTACTCTCCTCGACTTAAGCTTGCAAAAACAATATGCTAAGAAGCTTCAAGTACATCTTTGTATCAATTTTAAAGATAAAACTCATAAGTTATTTTTTTTCTAGAAAAGTGACCTAGATTAGTTGCCAGTTTGTAAATTAGTTTGAGTTTTTTTATTTGGATAAACGCTTACAAAATATCAAAACATGCATTTGAATTTTTTTATATTTCGCAATACAAAAAAGAAAATGTTGGTGTTAAAATTCTTCGCTGGTTCGGTCTTGTGGAAAGACCATTGACCTCTAAGTATACCTATTTCTATGGGAAAGAATGACAGATCAAAGATTGACAAAGCAGATATACAATGCGAATGTGGATGGACGTAGGTACCCGGGGAGAGCAAGGTTGACATTTCACGATCAGATTGCTCGGATATTATCCAAGGTGGTATCAAGAGTCTCCGAAACCGGCGTGTTTGTATGAAAAGGGTAATGAATGTGACAGAAGCCAGACAGGTTTGTCAGGATCGTGAGCTCTGGCACTCGATACTCCCTGCCTACCTCGTAAGGGACATGGCGTGAAGATATGTTTGTCTGTATGCGTCTGCAAACCTGTATCGATCCAAGTCTCCTGAGTAGAATCAAGTTTCCTGTGAGACAATAGATCATCTGCTGTCCTTCCTGGCAGCTGGTTGAAGGTTTAGACTAGATGGGTCATTACTAACAAGATCTCTATTAGTTGAGTGCTGTGCAGCAACACCTAGATGTGACAGAGTTGTGTTCTGCTCCAGAAAGTCTATTGTTCGATAGACTTGCACATTTGACGTTACTCCTTGGCAACAGGACAGCAACACACCTGTCACATCTATGGTGGTGCCTATAGGCCACAATTTATTATCATTAGGAGAGCCATCTGTCTATTTGCAGTCTTATGTAAAAATGAAAAAACCCGATTTCGACATAAAATATTTATTGTTTCGAAAACATACAATAAAACTTTCTAGGTATATCTATATAGCATAACATTAAAATAATATAAACTATCTATTGAAAACACGAAGGCATACTTAAAATGTATATCTACATAACATAAATATAGTCATATATATTTTTTTACCATAGTAAAAATATGGACAGTAAAATATTTTACATAAACTGTTTAATAAGTGTGATTCACAGATGGTTCAATATATTTATAATCTAATTACTCATCGCGTGTTAAAAAGCTATTAAAGTGTATTAACATACACTAACTACTATCGCTATTTTTACTATAGTTATAAATAGTGTTCTTTTGCAAATATATTTAAAACTAATACACAAAAAAACGCAAAAGCTATGGCTAGATCGAAGATTCATAAAACAAATATTTTAAAATAATTTTGAATAAATAATAGTGGGAAAAAATCCTTTTAAATGTGTCATCATTCAAATTATAGAGCACAAAAAAAATACATTTTACATGTAATGGACATCAATCAAATAGACAAAATAACAATTAGCTGATATTTTAAACGATTAAAGAGATTCAGGACTATATCTAATAACTAGAAGATATGCTATGAAAGTCAAATTCATTCGGAGTCATACATACACATTAGTAAAGTTTAACATTTGAGCTTTGAAAGTAGAATTAGAGTGACTAAGTCACAAATCTATTAAGTTATCTATTTCTTTGTGAACACACGCCAAATTAGCTTAATACTTATGCAGCCCCTCACAAGCTTTGATGTTGAGATCGTCTTATTTAAAATTTAAAGATTCTTCCAGCTTAGACCTAATCATGTAAGTATTAACTCGTCCCGGTCTAGATGTACAAAATTTAATAAAAATGTCATTGTATGTCCAGTCAGTTTCAAAAGCTCTTACACAAACTTACGTATAGCTTCTATTGTTCTTTGTACATAGACTGTTGTGTCTGCAAGTACCTGAATATTTATGTGTACTAGTGGTCTCCCATTGGTCGAAATCGGAAATCGTTTTTGATAAGAACGCCATCTTCATTTATCGAGACCAACTACTTTGTTTCTAAACATTATGAATATAGTTTTTGCGCGATCTGTGATATTTTATCGATATCAATATTTTTCTTTGTGTATGTCAAGTGTATGGTAGTATGTGCAATGTTTTGTTTATTGATTTGTTGCACTTTGTAAGCATTTCTTAAAATGGCGTCTATAGTTTATGCTTCACGTATTAATAAATTAGTGTTATCATCTTTACTTTTAAATAATACCGTTTCTACATATATTCTTAGATTAAAAATCTTTGAGTGAAAGGCTACATTGTAAACTTTAAATACATTTAGATGGAATGTAGTTTCGACTGGATTGGCTTCAAACTTCGTCAATCCCATTTAGAAGCTGGTCCTTCCGAATATGAAATTACCAGCAGCATTTGGGTCTTCGGTGGAGAAATATTCTTTCCACAATTCTTGAAATTCTTCCCAAGAGACGCACGACTTACCCTGTCAAAAAAAATTGAATCTGAATGACTTGTCACCTGAAGATAAGAGTTAGCGTTCGCAAAAGGTCGGATGTTTACGCGAAGTTGAATAAAGTAAGTCATTTATTTTTGTTTGGAAATTTTCATGTCTATTTATCTTGTTATCTCGGTAATACGATATTTATGTATTAGTCGTTATATTGATTTCTGTCATTTTTCCTTTTGTATCTGTTTTGTATCTGTATCTGTTTTTATAAAAACATATTAAATCCATTAATTAAAAAAATATTTTCGCCTCTGTGATTTAATAGTCCGGTGTCGGACTTGACTTTATAAGGTAGGTACCGGGTTTGATTCCCTGGTCGAGCAACAAAAAGAAAAGTGTATTTTTCAATAACATGCTGTCATGTTAATTCTAGACTACGTTAAACGGTCTTTTACTTTTGTGACAAGGTGAATAGGATCTTCGACAATGTATAATGTTTTATTAAACATTATACATACTGATAAGTACAATACAACATTAAATGATGTACTAAAACATCTCTTACCTTGGCCATTTTGTTAAAAGCGACTTTACACTCCTCAGGATCGATGCCATAGGAAGAGCAAACGGTGGTGAATTCATCAGAGTCGATGGTTCCATCAGCGCTGGCATCTTCCAATTGGAACATGAACTGAGAGTAAAGCTGCTGCCATTTCAGAGCTGCTGATGGGTTTTGAGCGTAGTCGTTCCACATAGACACCCATTCTTCCACAGAAACCTGTCAAAAAATATAATTATTAATGAAAACACCACTGGTGGTAGATCTTGCCATAATGACTCTCATATTGGTAGCTGGTAGACTTGCGCAATAGGCCTAACGTCCCAGTCTTAGGCCTATAACATCAATGGGATCTATAGATACCGGTGGTCTTATCATCAGCAGAGATGTGTGTTATGTGCTGGCCTTTCGCAAAAGAAATATTTTCTCTCTACGCAGGAGACACACTGTCAAAATTTCGTTAGTGACAAATAATTAATCGACCTTCAATAAGTTACTTACTCACTTATAGTTATTAAAAAAAACAGGCTTGAAATAAGTTGCTTTCAGATATTTCATCATCATTTTTTCTTACGTGTAGGTAGGATAATTGATAAACCATCAGGGGGAAAAGAACCACTTCCTTACTTTTCCTTCTCTATAAGGCCAAGTTGCCAGCAAACATGTCTCGTTTAACTAGCCGAAGACACTAAGTCCCACAATGTGATAGGTGACAAGCCTATCGCCTAACGGGCACATATCCAATCCCGAGCAAATTTTTTTTATTAGAAAATTGGAAAAACCACATTTTCTTATTATTGCTCATAAAGTCCAGTCCAATACCTGGACCGCTAGACCACAGAGGCGATTTGTATATATGTATTGAAGTAGATCCTTAAATAGATAGGCAAATAAGGCTAACCCATCCTCGCCAATGGTTTCGATATTAGGGCTTTTAAGCTGGGTGTAAGAGTTGAGTGAGAGTGAGTATTTTTTATTTGGAAAAAAGAAGGAACAAAACGACGACTTTCCTGAATAGAATAGAATAGAAAATATTTTTATTCACATTCATCTTACAAGCACTTGTGTTAATACTAAAAAAAAACACCAGATCGGAACGCGGCCACACACTGAGAAGATCCGGCAAGAAACTCAATGGAATTGTCTTTTTTCCTTATTCTATACAAATTTATTAGTATTAAATCACACATTATTAATGGTGTTAGGGGCAATTAATCACAAGCACTAGAATACTGCAACGATATGGTAATGGCAAATGACATTTTTTTAATTAATATAATGGCAGGTCTTTCTTAGAATCGGGATTTTATTGTTAAAGTGTATACATTACCCCATGAAAGTATGACTAATTCTGTGGAGACGGGACACATGCAGAAAGATTATTTTCATTTCTCTTATTTACAGTTTATCACAATTTCTTTTAGATTAATGTCAATTCTCCTGAACATATTATAATAAATTTTTAAAGATGGTAATATAATGATACTGGTAAGTAACGGTTCCAACCGTTATTAATTTATTTGATTTTTTCTCTTAAAGAAACTCTTCGGCCTAATTTATAGATTGCACGAATGGGCTTCTTTTATAAAACAAATATAGTATTTGCATGGGCAGAACTCCCCAAGAGAAGAATTCCATAATGCTATGAAAATAGCTAAAATAAACAACCCAGCGGTGTCAACTTCAGTTAACTGTCTCATTTTTTAACAGCATATGCTGCTGAGCTCAGTCTTATTGCGAGCTTTTCAACGTGAGGACCCCATTGCAACTTTTTATCTATTGTGATTCCTAAAAACGTTGTGGAATCAAGAACTAACTTGTACTCATTATTGATTAATTGCACATCGGGTTCTACTTGCCTCACATTCGGCATCGCAAATTTGATACATCTAGTTTTTTTTTCATCCAAAAAAAGATTAATTACATTGGACCAGTGTGCAAATTCTGAAATCGCATTGTTCGTTTCGTCATATTTACCTCGTTATCTTTTTACATTAAACAAAAGTGAAGTGTCATTCGTGAACAGTACAATTCCATTTACATCTCTTATCTCTTACGGCAAAAAAAAGTATATAAGGAACAAAAAAGGTCCCAGAATGGAGCCCTGGGGCACACTCATTGTAACAGCAGCACCTGTCTATTAAATGTCGATTAGATGTCGAAACCTGATGCTATACTTATGTACTTTTAAATCAGGATCTTAGGCCTCTATGTCATATTATGTAAAAAATATAGGTAGATTTAAGTTGTAGCGGCTGGTATAAGTAAGGCGGTGGTATCATTCCCGACGACCTGCTGCACAGTACTCTACTTTCTAGTTATCGCTGATTGCAAATGATTAGTGATGCAGTGAAGTGATGTAGCGGACAATGGGGTCGTTACATCCCGAATCCAAAAAAAAATGATAATAGTTATCTTAAGAGCCTTACTTCTATAAACTGTCCTCAGACTGAGCTCAATTCCGTCAAATGGGACGACAACCTGTTACCGATTAACGACTTACCAAACTTAAAGCTATGATCTAAAAATTTCTGCCATTAGTGTGTACAAGGTTTACTTACACAAATCAAAGTACATTAAATTTCAAAAGTCCATACATATTGAGATTATCTACTAATTTAATTTACTTTAGGTGGTGATTGGTATTTCTCTGTTTTTATGTCTAAAAATTATCTTTACGCTCATATCCCTGAAGCGTAGGCAGAGGCACAACTAGGGCACCCACGACTAGCCGAAGACACTAAGTCGCACAATGTGATAGGTGATAAGTCTATCGCCAACCAGGCACATATCCAATACTGGACAACGTTATATTTATTAAAAAAATCAAAATATATTTTTTTATTTTTCATTTTATTGCTCCACTCGGGGACCGATCTCTGGATCTCAAGAAGTCAATTCCTGCACCCGACCGCTACACCACAGAGGTGATTTTTATTTGAATATTTTAAAATACACTCATAATTTCTGTACGCTTGTGATTCTATCTCTCATTTAAAATGTACGATGTTATTGTTATTTAAATTCTTAGGTTGCACAAATTTAATGGTCAAAGGCTATTTTAATGCTAGTTGGCATTATTTAGCAGTTTATCTATGGTTAAAATTAATAACTACGGCCAATTTATGAATACGTATTACAATTTAATAAAAACTTCTGTATACTCATACATAGTAAGCAACTTCACGCCCAGATCCCTAAAAGTATAGGCAAAGGCACAACTATGGCACCCACCACTAGCCGAAGACACTATGTCTTACAATGTGATGGCTGGCAAGCCTATGGCCAACCGGGCACATATTCAATTTCTGACAACGTTAGTTTTATTAGAAAATTGAAATTAAACATTTTTTAATTTCCTTTGTTGCCAGACCCAAGGACCGAACCCAGAATCTTACAAAAATGACATACGAAATTATGTTTGAATTGTACGAAAATGTAAGATTGTATTACGAAACATAATATGGCAGTCTATCACATTGTCTTGTGTAACTTAGCTTACACAAATATCTGTCGTCTGTCGTATTTGATCTGTCGATGTCGACAACATTGATACCAGAACATGGACGTTTGACAGTTGACACATGTTTGCAGCTTGTAACATGACATCGAGCTGTAATAATATTCCGATAACATTTTCTTTGTTGAAATCTAAATATTACTAGCAGCCCGGTACGTGCTTCTCTACGTATATGACCGCATGAATGACATTAGACAAAAAACATCTGAAAAAAGTTTAAATGTCACTAGCACCGTGACATCTGACTTCATAGTAGAGTTTAGCAGCGACTCGTCCGGATTGGTACCACCGCCTTACCTATTCCTGCTGCCATAACGGCATGACGTGTTCCGGTTCGGAGGGTAAGGTAGCCGGTAAACTTACTTTTGCTCCAGGCCTAGCATCCCGGCCTCAGGTTGGCAACGCACCATTGCCACTTTGGTGTCTCTAGGCGGCGTGAATTTCTTAACATCAGGAAATACGTCTGCTTGTTTGCCTTCCAATATCATAAAAAAATGTAACGGAAAAATACCCATTCACAAAACGATCCGCCATTTATTGAATTCATTTGCTTCAAAAAATGTGATAAATGAAGAACCACTCGACCGATTTTATGCAAACTTCACATAAACCATCTACTAAATAGTCCAAACAAAGCCTAAACATTTGGTTTGGATAGTTGAGCCTGTTCTTGAGCTATAAAATTACAACGAAAAGTGGCATTGATTTTTATATATAGTTGTGGACCGAGTTATGCCAAAATATACCAACCCACAAATAGTAAAAAAATGTGTTATTGACACCAAACTCATCAGAATGTGCTATATTACTACTAAGTAAAAACAACCCATCCTACATTTACATTTGACACAAAAAAAAACATCTATTAACCAAGCCACACATAAGGAGATCCGCACATACCTGTAAGTATGTAAGTAAAAATTCAGTCCCCGCAAAATTTCATTCTATAACAGCTGTTACATTTATTTATTTTAACCAATAGTCCATAACTAAGGACTTCAATACAAACTTTCAACCCCTAAGGGGTAGAATTTCCAGAATAGCTTGAATACATATCTGCTCATTTTTGATAAGTATCCCAAAATAAAGATTTAATTTTCTAACTTAAAAAATAACGGTCTTCCATACAAATTTTCGACCCCTGTTTCTACCCCTAAGGGATAGAATTTCCAAAAATGCTTAAATATGTTTCTACTCATTTTTAATAAGTAGCTTAAAATAAAGTTTTAAGTTTCCGATATAAAATTTAACGGTCTTCCATACCAAATTTCAACTAAGAGGTAAAATTTCTAGAAATGCTTAAATAAGTATCTACTTATTTTTATTTTTTTCATGTTTCTAACTTAAAAAATGACGGTCTTCCATACAAACTTTCAACCTCTATTTCACCCACTTAGAGGTAGAATTTCCAAAATTCCGTTCTTAGTGGGTGTCTACTCAATAAATAGACTCTAATCACTAAATGTAATGGCTGTAACTTTAGCACTTTTAGCTCTGCGATGATGAATCTGTCAGTCAGGACTTGTTATTTTATAAGTATAGATAAAAGAAAAGAATATAAGTATAGATGTAGCTAAAAATTAACAGTTTTTACTTTTTTTTTGTGCTATCACCGCCCCAGGGGATAGTATATTTGATATTTTCAGCTTAATACCTCCACGCGTTCCTAACAAAAAGGGCATGAACAGACGTACGGATGGATAGCTAACTATAAGGACTTCATTTTAATTTTCGAAGTACGGAACCCTAAAAGGTATTGAAAGATCTCGCATTTCAATAGAAAAAAAATGAGATAAAGTAATGCGCACGTAATGTAACGGAGAGAAATAGTACTACTTATACCGGATATGCTTTTTTTATGATATCGGAAGACAAACAAGCAGACGGATTTTCTGATGGTAAGAAATTCAAGCCGCAGAGACACCAAAGGTGGTAATGGTGCGTTGCCAAACTGAGGCCGGGGTGTCAGGCCTCGAGAAAAAGTAAGTTAACCGGCTTTACCCTCCGAACCGGAACACGTCATGACGTTATAGCGGTAGGAATAGGTAATTCTAAAGGTTTATTTCGAGATTGGTTAATATATTTATTACTTCATTTACTTTACATAAGTTGACGTAACACAGGTTTCAAATTAACAATTTTAATAGCGCAAATGTTCGAGAAGACCAGTATCGGTAAATTTTAAACAAAATAAAAGATTAAAACCCATCGGAAAAGAAAGAAAATATGACAAAAAATCAAGGGAATTTGAATTTTGAAGGGCCATTTGAGGTCGGGAAGCGAAACTATTTTTGAAAAAGTAGTAGTATTGACACGAATTTTCGATTAAAAATCGCACTCTAATCTTCTATATCAAGTCAAAATAAAGTAAAAAAAAAATATTTCAAATTCAATAACGTGTGTATATAAGGAAAGTTCTCACTAAATTTCGTGAGATTTTTTGTAAAAAAAAAAACTGATATTTCGAGTATATGTTATATGTACGATAGTTTTGAGGTTATGTGTGAAAATAGTAAATACCATACCAATTGCCATTCAATTTTTTTCCAGAGGACTTCCAGTTTTGCCGGAATTCGAGATAAAGCATTTGTTACCATTAAAAACCCATCCCCTCCCACATCCGCACCTCAAATCTAACGTAGGCAATGAGTGATTCTTAAATTTTTGTTGTATTGTCTTCCTTTTCCGATCGGTTTCATTATACTATATTTTTCATATTTTTTTTATATCTTCGGAACTAGTCTAAAATGGGCAGTATGAAAAAAGTATCTTCACGCCCATATGAGGGAGGCAGAGGCACAACCAGGGCACCCGCGACTAGCCGACGACACTAAGTCCCACAACGTGATAGGTGATAGGCAAGTCTATCGACAACCGGGCACATATTCAATCCCCAGCAACATTTTTTTATTAGAAAAACTGGAAAAACCAAATTTTCAAAGTTTTAAATATCCCAATAACAACAAACTTTACCTGTTATTTAATCTGGATGGCAATTTTCATTTGCATTTCTTATTTTAAAATGAATCGTGTGTATTTATTAAACTCTTATTATCTTCCTGATTTTAGGCCTAAACAAATGTTGGGGTCATATTAGATGGAAACTTTGCCCTAATTTTCTTGACCAAATTCTATTAGGCAGGATCAATATAGAAACGTGACCAAACTGAATTTTAGGGATGTATACACTCAGCACATTCTGAACATTAAAGTGGTACAGGAAAATATTAAGATATTTTGAGATGACTAAGACACAAAAGAAATTGTCCATCTTCATTGATACTACAAATGAAATAAATTCTAAGTAATAATTTCTATATAAGTACTAAATATAGATTAAAATCGTCTAAATCCGCGATAATGAAAGAAAATTCAATTCTCTACAAAATCTAAAGACAAAAAAAATAACCCCTGGGAGGATTAGCATCTGTACCCTTTCGTCTTTTAAGTTGACGAATGGGCGAAATTTTTAATTTCTTTCTTTGCCGTTCACATGGGTGGTTATATCCTATAGATACACATTTTGAATGTGTACCGACTAAATGAGTTCATCGTTACTAATGAAATTCACATTTATAATGGCCATATCTTTCGTTTCTCTCTTGGTATTTTTTACATTATCACTTATCTTGCGTTTGGGTTCAATTTAATAATTTTAGAGACAAAAAAAATCGCCTCGGGCAGGATTCGAATCTTTCATCTTAAGCCGACGATTCAAATCTTGTGGCAAAATATTTAATTCCTTTCTCTACTGTATACGAGGGTAATTAGTATACAAAGTTATGAGTACCTACTAAATGTGGACATCCTTGTAAATGAAGAATGAATGAACTTCCGTTTCCTCTTGGTATTTTTATTGCACTTGCCGAGTGCTTGGGTTAAATTTCAAAAAAATTATCTCTTATATTCAATTGAGTTTTCTCGAAATTATTAACATTATTACCTGCGGCAACAATACCATTTGGAAAATGGATACAACGAACCCATCTTCCACTAAGATAATATTTTACCTATATTATATTACACCATATTATTACAGGTGCGGCTAATCAAACTGTGTACCTTTCTATTCTTTCCTACCGCCATAATGTCGATCCTCGATATGGCGTCTTTGACGACTTCATTGTCTATGGGCAGGTAATCTATCTTTTATTTCCTGTTATATCGAAAACATATCGAGGGGTTACGGGCTATTTGGTTTAAGCGACATTTTGGGTGATATTGAGTTATATACATATTTGGAATCAGCGAATTTTTCTCCGTCGAATGATGCCGGTTTCATTAAAATCTGAGCACTTTTTTGGCGTTTCAAACAATACTATTTTCATGTCGTTTCCAAAGTGGCAGTGTATTAAACGACGTGGATTTTTCATTTTTTATTAAATCATGTACTTGAACCA
>NJDC01001118.1:140790-150982 GCA_002245475.1 Calephelis virginiensis
ATGGTGCGTTGCCAACCTGAGGCCGGGATGTTTGGCTTCGAGCAAAAGAAAGTTTACCGGATATTATACTCTTTAAACCAGAACACGTCAACGACAAGTATTGGACGTTATGGCGGCAGGAATAGCTTAGGCGGTGGTACTAATCCAAATGAGTCGCTGCGAAACTCTACTACCTAGTAAAGTATTAAAAAGTATTTAGTTATTACTTTAGAATTGAAATGGACGAAAATATTCGTATGAAAAACAACATTAAAATTTGATACACATTTCCTTGTTCAAATTCTATTAGGCAGAATCAATAAAGAAACGTGACGAAAATGAATTTTAAGGATGTGCATACTCAGAACGCTCGATGCTTACGTATTACATGAAAATTATATTGAGATATCTATATATATAAAAATGAAACCCGTTTTCCTTGGTCACGGCATCACGCGTGAATGGCTGGACCGATTTCACTAATTCCTTTTTTGTTGTATTTGTCATTATTAGGAGAAGGTTCTTACGGAAAAAAATATTTAGAAAATCTCTCACAAATATTGAAAAATATACATTTAATTTTGCATGTTTTAAAAAACGCGCGTAACGAATGTCAATGTCATTGACAGCCATAGACTATATTGAAAGAGCATCATTTGTTCGGAAACGTAATAACATTTTAATTTTTCCCATACAAACTGTACGGGAGGTACGAAGTTCGCCGGGATCGCTAGTTTTGATTTGAAATAAGATAAGTGTTCGATCTTTGGTCGAAAATGGAGGGTGGGTAGCTTGCTCATTCAACCGGACATCGACCGATCGACTTTGACTGAATGAACAAACAAACAGTCGCGTACTAACGCCCGCGAGCATCGGATAAATATCTAGTATGCTTTGCATGTGCACACCTCATATTATATAAACTGGAGCGATAGTGATAGTCTACGTAAGACGGTAAACGAAGAACCTTCGTCTGAGACCAGAAGTAAGCCGAGGAACAGTGCCAGCGACTCGCATAGGTGCCTGAGCGACCCCGGATTGAAGGTCGGTGACGCTTGTTTGCTTGCTTCTCTGTAGACAACCGAAGTTTGACATTTTTCTGCCTGATTATCTTACTCTCACCTCATACAGTCCACTACATCTTAAAACATCTCCCTGCAGCCACCTCTTGACTTTTGTCATTTTTTGTCTAGCGTTAAAGCCGGACTATGCTACAATAAGAATAAGAAAGATATTGTTTCAGGCCAGCACAAGTATATTTTATGGGAAATATCTCGCTGACTGTTTTTTATTTGGAGGTTTCCCATCTCTGCTATCGTGGTTAGACCCCATCTGCCAGCGCATTTAATTTTTTTCTAACCTCATTTTCTATCACTTATAATTACCATTTGCTAGAGCGAGGAAGATATTGAAAATATTATAGAAAGCGACGGAATCCTCAAGACGATCGGCGACATGGACTATTTAGTCCAGCATATCCAACACATTTGTAATGTATGGCAGTGTGAAGATTAATTAGGCCTCGAGCAAAAGCAAGTTTACCGACTATCTTACCCTCCGAACCGGAACACTTCAACGGCAAGCACTGACGTTATGGCGGCAGGAATAGGGAAGGCGGTGGTACCAATCCGGGAGAGTTGCTTCGAAACTCTACCACCTAGTAGGATGTGACAGTAAGCTTATGCTTGCCTTTTACGAGCTGTCTGGCAGGAAGGCTCTGGCTCTATTCTGCAATAGAGCCCGGACCAACACGGGAAAGAGACCACTTCTTTGGCAATAAGCCCACCTTTGTATATAGTTTAGATAAAGTTTTTTATAGTATTTGTCTTCCAAGTCAAACAAGCAGCCAGATTTTCTAAATTAAGAAATACATGCTAGCTTTAGACACCAAAAAATATAATGGCGCATTTGTCACCTTAAACTGGGGAGTGTTAAACCATTAATATTTCATGTTAAGGGCACCAAGACGTTATGGAATTATTTAGAATACTCGTAAATTTATTTAGGTTACCTATACTAATCGATACTTATATTACAAAGCTGAATTGTTTGTTTGTTTATAAGAACGCGCTAATCTCAGGAACTACTGAAAAATTCTTTCTGTGTTAGATAGCCCATTTATCGAGGAAAGCTTTATATCATCAAGTTAATTATTTATCTCGAAAGAAGTCGTGGTCAGAAGGTAGCTTAAAATATGTATTTAGTGAATATTCAAAATTTCGATGACTCTGAATGAGTAAGCGAAAACACCACAAGGCACTCAAACCAACGACGTATTCAAAATAAAACAAGCGTGAATGTGTCCGTCCATTTATTATCCCTTTGAATAGATTCCAACACGGATTTCGGATTTGTGAAATATGAACAAAAACCCTTATTATTCATGACAACAAATAATTATGTAGAAAAATAAGAATCTGGGTATATATTTTACATTGTCTATCGGCCAATATTAATAATCAATCCTAATACAAAACTTGCCGTCCAAGATTGATATTTTGATCAATTTTTATGTTATCGCTTGCCAATAACATATCTGTGGACAGGATAAATATGGCAATTAGGTATAGGATAGGCCGGCGGATACGCAGCTATCTTGATTGCTTGAAATCCATCTTTATAGAAATATTAATAACATTGACCGTATATCAATACCGGTACCTACCGGTGGTAGTTTTTAGTATTGTAGAGACTCGTCACTGTGCCTCTTGTAAGGCAGCAGAGTTAATGGTGTTAACTCTGCTGAACTCCATCTTTTTTTTATGATATTGGAAGACAAACAAGCAGACGGATTTCCTGATGTTAAGAAATTCACGCCGCCTAGAGACACCAAAGGTTGTAACGGTGCGTTGCCAACCTGAAGCCGGGATGTTAGGCCTCGAGCAAAAGCAAGTTACTACCTTACTCTCCGAACCGGAACACGTCATGACGTTATGGTGGCAGGAATAGGTAACGCGGTGGTACCAATCCGTGCGAGTCGCTGCTAAACTCTACCACCATGTCAGATGTCACGGTGTTAGTGACGGTGAGCCTATGCTCGCCTTTTACGAACTGTCTGGCAAGGAAGGCAGATGGTCTATTCTACAAAGGAGCCCGGACCAACACGGGGAGAATTCTAAATTTATTTTAAATGTATGCTATCTTTTACCAATAAAAATTATTAAAAAAGAACCGGAATATTTCAGACATGTCAGATTAACCCAGACATGACAATTCGCGCCGTTTTTCAAAACACTTTCCGAGGAATAGATAAAAAATTCTGTAGAAAAGTCATATACAAACTATACTTATAACACTATACGTATTTTGTCTCCTTCTATTAATAATAGTTGAAAGAAAATAGCGATAACTTAAAATTTGTTTAAGTGCGCAACAAAATCACATCTAGTGAGGACCTACATTCAAACTATTATATTTTTTTCTTTATAATTTCAGCCGATTTTAATCTAACTTTTGGATTAAAGTTTAGTGAAATCTCCATGAACATAAGTGCTTATTAAATTAGAAAATCATTTAAAACAAATAAAAGTCATACTTTTTAAAGAGGCATATAATAGCTGCGAGCCGTTGGATGGATAAATAAAAGTATGGAAGCGACTTAGTTGTGACATTCGAAATTGTTTTAAAAAATAAATAATTACATAACACAATATTGTTTTTTTTAAATGTGTACACACAGCCTAGTATCGTTAAATTGAGCTTTGGAATCCGAATTCTAAAAAAATGAATGTGTGTAAAATGTTCACGGAATTCGTTTTGTCTTTTTAACCAACTTCAAAAAAAGGAGGAAGTTCTCAATTCGGCTGGTATATTTTTAATGTATGTACACCGATTTCGCCGAAGTTTCTGAACTGAGTAACGTAATTATTTTTTTTAGTTTGATGCGGAATAGTTTCGGATTGGTCCCATAAAAAAAATATTCAGTTAGGTCAATTAGTTAATAATTTATTGGCAATTTTTTATCTCTTTTCACCTATCCCGATGTCTATTTTTATTAAATTAAATCATATTAGCACTAAACTAATTATATATTAATAGTATTAACTAAAATAGGTTTGTTAAAAGAACGACTTCAAAACTAAAACGTAAAAAAATATTAAGATTTAATATTAATTATATACCTATTATTTATATGTGCTATTTACTAATAGGTTTGAAGTCGTTGTCAAGCCAATTCAATAATTACTTACGTTTAAGGCTTGGCTCCGACTTTTTTTATTACGTAACTTAATTATTCCGTATTATAAGGAATGTAGGCCTCAGTTTTTAAGAAGTTTTAGTATAAAACATTGGTTGAAAGTTAGTTTAAACATTGACTAATGAGGAAGTAAATTAAGTTGATATTATAGTAATAAAAACACAGTACACATTGTAATAAAAACTGTAATACGAAGTTAAACAGTATCTTCACGCCCATATCCCCGACTAAGTAGGCATAGGCACAACCAGGGCAGCCACTACTAGCCGAAGATACTAAGTCCCACAATGTGATAGGTGGCAAGCCTATCGCCAACCGGGCACATGTCCTACAACGAGCAACATTTTTTATTAGAAAATTGGAAAAACCAATTTTCTTTTAGTTGCCCGACCCGAGATTCGAACCCGGGATCTCATGCAGTCAAGTCCAACAACTGAACCGCTAGACCACAGACACACACAGACAGTACTACACAAAATTTTTGTATTGACATATTTTACAGCTACTTTAGATTTGTTGTGCTAATTTCTTTAAGTATTTCTTGAATATAAACTTTTTTGCTACCACAGGCCGTGCAGTCTTTACTATCTAAATTATTATATACTAGCGGCCCACCCCGGCTTCGCACGGCTATAAAATGTACATAGAAACCTTCCTCTAAAATTACTTTATCTGTTAAAAAGCCGTATCGAAATCCATTGCGTAGTTTTAAAGGTTTAAGCATACAAAGGCACATAGGGATAGAGGAAGCGACTTTGTTTTATACTATGTAGTGAAGCAACAAATTTCGTCGGTGTATTGATTGAAGTTTTGACTCATTACAAGTAAATTTAAAAGTATGGGAGCCATATCACCTGTCGTTTGAATATTTTATGCCTTATGGAGGATTGGACAAAATTAAGTATGAAAGTTTGTGACTTGTTATCGTATAGGAGTTTGAGTCTTTCCATTCTGTCGTAATTCGAATTAAAACAGGGTGTGCTTTTCTAATTATCTTTCATCTACCTTGCTTAACCTTGAGCATATTTAAAGACGTTTCAGACGGTTGTAAACACGCCTTCGTACAAAGATAACATTGGAAACAACAATTTTTCCATCTTCTCTTTATTTTTAATTTTGTATTAAATCTACTGTCAAGAAAGATGTAAACCAGAATTAACAACCTTCTAGAACCCCAGTAGTAACAGAATGTAAACCTGTAGGTATATCAAACATTATGACACAAAATCAAAATTTTTTGAGTTATCCCAAAAAAAAAATATAGCTGGCATCGTTAAATCAAAGCTTTATTCCTCATGTGCCAATCGGTTTTTGAGCCAAACTAAATCGCAACTCTCCCGCATTTTAACCTCTAGGTAACGCACACTGAGGCTCGAGCAAATGTATCGTAAGCGACGCAGATACGTTTTTAAAATAAATTGTTATGTTATATAGGAGCTTCATAAAAAAACAGATTTTCTTAAAAATAACGTGGCCGGGATTTTTTTTTTGAATGACTAATTTGTTGCTAATCTTACGATTTTTTACAATTTCACCGAACTTTGTGGGCCGAGCAGAGTGCTCAGCCCGATAGCCGGGATTGGATACGTGGCCGGTTGGCGATAGGCTTGCCACCTATCACATTGTGGGACTTTAGCTAGTCGTGGGTGTCCTGGTTGTGTGAGGTAGGTAGGTATCATTATATTAGTTATGAGTTCTGGTTATGCCTCTGCCTACTCCTTTGGGGATATGGGCGTGAAGATACTTTACTTCTTTACTTTTATAAAGGAGTTAGATAAATGTGTTGCTTTCTGCACCATATAGAATACTACCAATCGCATCGTACTGGGTGGATTAATTACAAAAGTACATCAAGTTGGGTGGAAATTGGGCTCTGGTTTTATTCTTCCATAGCTCGAACTTGCAAACGAATTAGAATACAAAAATACACGTAACTTATTAAATTCATCTACGTATTATAAGAGGTAGATTTTGCGCTGCAAAACAAAGGCTAAGATGTTAAGTTTCTTAGTGCCAATCCAAACAAGATTAAAAAAATAAAAAAACTTACTTGTCCATCCCTATTTGAGTCTGCCTTTTTTCTTAGTCCTTCCCAGATCTTGATCATGATTTCATGTGTTTCTGTGTTCTTGGGGTCACCTGGTTTCCAGCCACGAAGACTGCAGATTTTCTGAACAAAACATTGATCTATTAATTTGTCGTTTGGATTAAAACTTGATAGGTACTGTTAGGCACATTTCCATCTAAATAATTATGACATTAAATATATTGTAAAAAAAAAGAAAAGTGATCACGCTTTTTATTGGGCGGGATCTTTATCCACAAACAATAACAACAGTAGCAATAGCCGAGGTCTCACTGTTACTTTGTTCATTTATTATGAATTAATAAATTCTCTTTAATCATAAAGTTTTAGAATAGTATAGACGGCAACATATTCCACAACTATATACGAGTATGCAAGGCAAAAAAGTCTATCGAGTTTACTAAAACCACACTACAAAATGTATCTAGTTAAAAAAACACCTTTGTATAGTCAATGTTGGATTTTTTATCAATCTTGATGTTGGTGACTTTTACCTTAATTTTCTGTTATAACATAGTTTACAGAAAACACACAATTATAGAAACTTAAATGGGTATTATTACTAAATTTATGTCTATAATATGTTTAGTCTAAGTCCATATTACATCACGAAGTACCAAATTAATATAAGCCTAAACTTGTTTGCTATGTTGTAATAGGTAGGTTCTATGACGTTTTGTTTTTTCGTGCCCTTGGCGGATAATAAGTACCTATAAAACATTTATAAAAAAAAACTTTGTAACTTTATTGCCAAATGTTTTACTTGGGTTATATATATTATTATAAAATATTTCAAATCACCCAGTGTTGAAATTTTCAACTTCTAAAGCATAATTACGCCGCAGTGTTTCGTTTTTGTGGTAGATTTTTATATTTTACTTATCACGCCTTTTCTTCTTGATGCCTGCACTAAAGCCATAAAGCCTAATGCTGATGAAGGTTTAGTTTTACTTTTTGCAAAGTTACGGAACAGAGGTTCTTAATCCTAGGCTAGGCTCTGCTAGACTTGCCTAGTCTAGTTGGAACTGGATGTACGAGTAGGTATATTACTTGACAAAATTTGTTTGAAAAAAAATTAGTCTGTTTCAATTTGTCCTTCACGTATTAGATGTAGATAATTGTCTAGGAATCGCCTGACCTTTCACAAAGTACCAGTACAATATCTCTGCCTCCATTAAAAGTTCGATAGAACTTCAGAGTTCAAAGAGAATGATGTTATTTGTTATTATGTTTAATGATATCACAAATAACAAAAGTTATATAGCAATACCAGTTTACAGACTGTATTTAAACGCGGAAGTAAAAAGATATGATAAATAATGACTTCTTGAAGAAAATGAATTTGATACTTATAGAATAAACTTCAGTTTTTAATGATAATAATCTCTTTATTGTACAACGAAGTCATGAAAGTGTTACATATTACATTGACAAACACATTATATACAAAATGCGGTTTTATCTCTAACAAGCGATCTCTTCCAAACAACCAACGTTTAGAAAATACATCGATGTAAGTAGAACGTACAATATCTATATAGAAGGTATAAATCCCTGCCTTAGTTTCACCATTTATTACTATCAAGCTGATTTTTCGTGAGTAGCTTCATTTTGACTAAACGCCCAACTTTTTTCCTTACAACAATTTTGGTAAATGGTAGCTAATGGAGGTAGCAGGGATGAAATACGTTGATTCGACGAATTTCAAAAATTTATTACTATCTGAATTTTTCTTCGTTAATCGTCAAGATAATTATCTAAATAAACCGAGAAAATATTTGTCCTACAAATTGCGTGGTACGACATCCTGGTCCTACGCTCAAAAGTTGTCAATGCCACAAGACCAATTTTTTTATTAGTAACCGTAGGACAAAAGTGTCACGTGATAAGCTAGTATGTATTTTGTCCAAATAAAACAATGTCCTAAAAAAAAACAGGTATGTAACAAACAGGTTTTCTCTTTTTATTTAGATAATTATCTTGACGATTAACGAAGAAAAATTCAGTTACTAATATTTTTTTTAAAAAGTGTTAAAATATTTCATAATACATAAAAGCACATCAATATCAACTGTGTTGAAAACGTTGGTAAAAATATCAAGTAAACATAAAATCGTCAGTAATTTATTGCCCATGCCCATCCAAATATCATCAGCGATTTTCCATAGAGCTGCAACTGTACTATGTAAATCGAAAGCCAAATTAAGGATTGAGTAGATTATTTTTGAACAAAAATATTTAAGCTGTTTATAAAACCAATTTTTCTAATACTTTTGTTATAAAAATAATGTTGTTCGTTGAAACATAACTACGAGATTTTCCTACAGCTAGAGATGTTAAAAATCTTCAAACTTTCGCGGGATTTCCGTTCTCGACTGACTTTTGTACATGTGACGTCTTTGCGCGTCTCTTATCAATGTATTACAGCGATTTCTTAAAGACTTATATTTTATAATGTTAGATTATTTTTATGTATCCGCAATTATCCGAACACTGTCCAGTAGCCAACAATAATCCAACATTTAATTGGTATTAAAATAGAAGGCTTTAGGAACAGTTGAAGCCCGAAATTGGAGTTCTGATTAAATCAACAAAGTAGCGGAAACTATGACCGGAAACGAAGCTACGAATTTGCTCGTATGCGGTATTGTATGGCGGAAGTTCGGGGTCAGTTTAAGCAGAAGTTTCGTATTAATTTAGTATATGTGTCGCATCTAATAAAGTAAAATAGTAGATTAAACTGAAATTGTGAACTAATTAATTAAAATTTTAGTGTAACTTTTTTTCAATTACTTACGGCCGACGAAAAAAAAATGAGATTTTTTTATGATATTAGAAGGCAAACAAGCAGACGGATTTCCTGATGGTAAGAAATTCGCGCCGCCTAGAGAAACCTAATGTGGTAATGATACGTTGTCAACCTGGGGCCGGGATGTTAGGCCTCGAGCAATAAAACGTTTACCGGCTACCTTATCCTCCAAACCGGAATACGTCATAACGTTATGGCGACAGAAAAAGGTAGGGCGGTGGTACCAATGCGAGTGAGTCGCTGCGAAACTCTACCAACTCGTTAGACGTTACGGTGTTAATGACGCTTAGCCTATATGCCTAATATCTATATGACGGTATGCTCGCCTTTCATAATACGAGAATTTTTGTTTTGTATTCTGTCTTACAAAAAATACACAAAAGGTGAATATTTGTCTAAAAGAGACTATTTCTTTTAACAAACCGACCTTGCATTTTTTACAGCACATTTAGTCATTCCAAAAAACACACACCACTAACAACTTAACGTACGTTTCTTTTCGTAACCAAAGCATCATTAGGAGAATTTGACTTCATTCTACGGAAATTGCACAAATGATGTTATTTGACTTTACGGTCTTTAATGACTATCATTAACGCGTTAATAAAAATAAAATTACGTATGTGTGTTAGTGTTGAAATAACTCAAGAACAATTTTAAACAATTCTCTTTTTCACCCTAGTATGTCCAAAATCTACTTATAAAATAGGTATTATTAAGTTCATTATAATAACTTCATATTACAATAGTTGGAAACTAGAACCACCTAACTCGAGTACTTCGGAACTGCGACCGGAGTGTGGGTACTTCTGGAAGTTGAAGCACGTTTCTATAATTAGGGCTTTGTCGTTCAACTAAAATAATTGGATTGTTCTAGACTAAAATTTTGTATTTTTAGTCAAATTTAAATTATTATTTGCTACTTGCTGCTAGACAAACAACTTTAAAACATGCTTTTATGCTGGTTTTTTATTTAAAACCGAATTTTGAAGGGCCCACTCTTGTATAAGAAAGAAAGAAAGAAAAAATATTTATTTGCGGAATATGAGTTTGACAAAGATGTTACAAAATTATTTAAGCCTTCCTACATATTCTACCAACTTGTGGTGTGCAAATATTT
>NJDC01001118.1:151507-183907 GCA_002245475.1 Calephelis virginiensis
TTGAAGCACGTTTCTATAATTAGGACTTTGTCGTTCAACTAAAATAATTGGATTGTTCTAGGCTAAAATTTTGTATTTTTAGTCAAATTTAAATTATTATTTGCTACTTGCTGCTAGACAAACAACTTTAAAACATGCTTTTGTGCTGGTTTTTTATTTAAAACCGAATTTTGAAGGGCCCACTCTTGTATAACAAAGGCATTAAAGTTTATATTCTTCATTGTCGGTATTTGATGGATTTCCATTGTACATTTACACGCAAGTAATATTTGTACTGACCTACAGTACATTTGTGAAAAAGTGCAAGTGTTATTAAAAAAAAGTGTGTGTGTACTTATGTACACGCGTTAGAAGTTATACTTCTTCGCCGTAATAAGATAAAAATCTTTTTAAAAACTAAAATGTTATCTATAGTTAACTTCATCATATCGGTTTTTCGTGACGGTGTGCGCGCGCATCGTAAAAATTTACCCTCATATTTTTTTTTTCTAACGCGCCAAAAGAAGTATAACTTCAAAAAGTCTAAAAGGCCAATAAGTTACAAATGCGTGGAAATAAGTGTAAATTGAATAAATCTATTTCTTTAGTAAGTTGTTTAGAATTGTCATCTTACTTTTACGTCTAATCATAACGTCGGTTCTTTGTCATATTTTGAGTTAGAAGTCGGGTAGTCGGTAAACTAATAAAAGAGCCTTGCAACCACTACAACGTGCACTATTAACATCTTCACTGTCTTTATATAACAAGTATTTTTGAAATTCAATTCCTTGGCACTTGGTGAAACTCCATTATGTATCATCAATATATAGTATAAAGTCGCTTCCTCTGTCCCTATGTCCCTTTGTATGCTTAAATCTTTAAAACTACGCAACGGATTATGATGCGTTTGTTTTTAATAGATACAGTGCAAAGCCGGAGCGGGCCGCTAGTTTTTTTTTTATATAGGAAAAACACTTGCACTGTTTCATTTAATTGGAAACAGATTAAATAGATTTATAAAGAATATATATCACAAAAATATATATTTTTCTTAGATCAGTTTTGTTTTACTTTCTATGACCAGTAAAAGCAAGTATGTAGTTCCCGTGCTCGAAGTAAAATATGTATTTTAAATTTTATGATAAAAATAACGTCGCATGGTATTTGACATGTATCCCGTTGGCCATAGCTTTGCCACCTATTAAATTGTAGGACTATGTCCTTAGGCTTTCATCTTTAGGAATACGAGCTTTTTGTACATATAGAAAGTAGCATAAAGACAATAAGAATATACATAATATTTAAATTATTAGTTAATTGCATTATATTTAATTATTTAATAATCATTAAATTATATTTAAATTGCTGTTATGTTTGTTATTTTACATTATATTTAACACTTTGTGTCACATGTATTATACTTTAACTAATTAAGCGTAAGTTTCACATAAATTGCAGGTATTGTAGTGTAAAAGTTGTGCCCTTTAATTGAACAAAACTGAACTAATTGCCACCTAAATCAACTAATTTTACTCGTCATTTTCACGAAGTTCAAAAAATATGAACATCTACTTTCACAGTGGCGCCAAAACTCAGTTCAGTTTTTAAATATATATTATCATCTGGCTACAGCCAGTAAGTAGAGTTTGCATCATATGCAATCCATACAGTAGAAAAGTGCAAGACGTGTCATTTGACAAAGTGTAAAGAAAAAGAAATGTCTTCACAACCGTATCCCGAAGAGTTAGGCAGAGTACAACCAGGGTGCCCACGACTAGCCAAAGGTACAAAGTCCTAGAAAGTTTCAGATGGCAAACCTACAACCGAGCACGTTTTTTTATAAGAAAATTGAAAAAAAATTGTTTTATTTTATTTCCCGATTCGAGAATCGAACCCATGATCTCATGAAGTTAAGTCCAATACCTGACCATTAGGCCACAGTGGCGATTGATGTTAAAAAATATAAATAATTACCTCTATTGCTAGCTCGAAGTCTTTTCTTTCAATAGTACCACTTTGATTGACATCTGAAAAAAATCGAATAATTTTAAAAAAAAGGTCACAGTATTTTCACGCCCCTATCCCCGAAGAGGCAGGCAGAGGCACAGCCAAGTCACTCACGACTAGCCGAAGACACTAAGCCCCACAATGTGATAGGTGGCAAGCCTATCGCTAACCGGGCACATGTAAAATCCCGAGCAACGTTTTTTGTTAGAAAATTAGAAAAATAAAATTTTTATTTTTGTTGCCCGACCCAGGATTCGAACCCGGGACCTCATGCAGTCAAGTCCAACACCCGGACCACAGAGGCGATTAAAAAAAGTTATTAACACAATATTAGCATAGGCTCTAGCATTCCCTGTAAAATAAGAAACTGAATACGTTTTTCGGATAACATTCAGTTTTAGCTGACTCTAAAAGCATGAAACAATTTTAGTGATATTTTATTGAACCAGGCGTTATTTTGCGGATATCCATAGTAAGTAAGCTTAAACTTACGCGGAATTAGCAAAATAGTGGCTTATTTTACATCTGTTATAATTTTAGAGTTATAGGGCACCTCTAAATGTTGCTGCATGTGTCTTCCAGTAGTCTTGCTAGTTATGACCCATTTTATATATGCTCGCCTAACGCCTTATACAAACTGGCAAGCAGGGAGGCAGATCACCTTTTTCTATATAAGAGGAGGCAAACTAGCAAGTGAGTCACCTGATGGAAAGTGATCGTGATACGTTCCTGTGTTTTAAGAAATGAGTGCGCTTTTTTTTGAATGTTCCTAAGTCATATTTGTTAAGAAATATCGCCCTCGGTAACTGATTCGGCAAAGGCTTTTTGCAGACGGATTTCCTGATGGAAAGAAATTCACGCCGCCTAGAGACACCAAAGGTGGTAATGGTGCATTGCCAAACTAAAGCCGGGATGTTAGGCCTCGAGCAAAAGTAAGTTTACTGGCTACCTTATCCTCCAAACAGGAACACGTCTTGACGTTATGGCGGCAGAAATAGGTAAGGCGGTGGTACCAATCCAGGTGAGTCGCTGCGAAACTCTACCACATAGTCAGATGTCACGGTGTTAGTGACAGTCAGCCTGTGCTCGCCTTTTGCGAGCTGTCTAGCAGGAAGGCAAATGGTATATTCTGCAAAGGAGTATGGACCAACACGGAAAAAAAGTTCCAAAACTTCAAGTGAATTCAGAAAATAACAAATTAACTCCGCGCATAAAACCTTAAGAAAAATGAGAACAATTTGTACATCCGGTACCCGGATCTTCTGGAGCAAATAATTTAAGTCCCTTTGGAATGGAAAATTTAAATAAACGTACCAAAAAAAACGTTGAACACGTAGAGAAGCTTCTTCCGCCTGAATTCTGAGATAGACATCTTTATCCTGTAACAAGAAATAATAATTATTTTTGTTATTATAAATTTAAGGCTGTGAAATGTATTATGGTTTTGATATTGAAACCAAGAATGGGATAAAAAAGTATTCTTTCAAAAAAAAATCTTCACGCCCATATACCCGAAGTGGTAGGCAGAGGCACAACCAGGACACCCACAATTAGTAGAAGACATTAAGTCCCAAAATGTGATAGGTGGCAAGCCTATCGCCAACCGGGAACACATCCAATCCCCAGCAACATCTTTCTATAGAAAATTGGAAAAACCACATTTTTTTTACGTTAAATTAAAACAGACTTTTTTATCTTTAGTAATAAAGCCCTGATGACGCTGTGAAAAGTGAAACCAGTTGGCTATAGCGTAACATAAATTATTAAATAAAGTGTATAGTGGAAAAGTACAAGTGTTTACCTAAAAAACGTGTGTAGTCCTGTATATCCCATATAGGCTACGAAGTGATCATTATGGCAGCAGCTAAGGTAACACGGTATATCCCAACTTTTTTTAAGCACATTTTGCCTAAATTATAGGTGTTTCTTCTTCTAAAATCGATGAAAATATTGGAGAGCGCTAAATCCTATTACGTCAGATACACATGCCTCTTTAACTAATCACAATCTTTATACTCATACAAAAAACCTGTCAAATGTAAGTCGTACTCGCACACCAAGGATACCGTACAAACTTGTGGGCAAATAACGATAATGTCACTTAAGGGGCCTTGTATGCTAAAATACGTCAGCAATATACTGTTTTTTTCATACAAAGCAATTATGTATTTTGGCGACAAAAATACACAAGATTAACATTAATATGCTTTATAAGACTAGTGTTTCCAAAACACGATTCATTTCACTTTGCTCGATAGAAAAAAATCAAAAAGTTAACCCGTTTTTGAAAGCAAAACCCAACTGTCTACTTCAATTATGAAAATATCGACACCAGATTTAACATAAACATAGATAAGTATTGTACTAAAAGATAACTGTTTCAGTTTTTATATTTTTTTTTTCAAATTACTTTTATAGTATCAAAAATAGTGATTTGGCGCTTAAGACATTTATTTTAGAGCGCAATATTTCATAGTAATCATGGAACGGGGGAGCGCGCTGATTGGCTCTTCTGGCTGACTAAGTATGGGGCCTTTACCGTCTTATTAATAAACACGGACTAACGAAGGAGTAAAATTAATTTGATATTATAGTCTGTATCACATTGTAATAAGGTCTATAATACCAGGTTAAACCTTGGCGTACTTTCCGCCTTGTTTATTGATAAGTCGGTTACGGTTTTGGACATATTTGTTTTAGTTGTACTATAATACGATACTTCTTACGAAATTTCAAGATTCTAAGTTCTGAGTTTGATTCGCTTGCGAGTTTTGAAAATTTGCGAAAACGCGCTGAATATAGCTGTATATTTTTGATTGCGTTGCCTTAGAAGTTTGTTTTTTAACAGCTCTATTTCAGACTTGATCATTTAATCTGAATTTTAGCTTGATACTGTCCACGTCTTACTCTGAAATGATGAAAGGGTCTGTACAGGCGGTTGGATGGACGGTTCCGTTAATATCCTTTCGAGGTACGTGAACCCTAAAAATGCACATAAATTACAATCCTAATAAGTTAAAACCGAAGCTTCTGAAATAATAGCATTACCATTTCATAAGACTTGGACTCATTCCAGAACGTGAAATGAAAAATGAATTATGGCAAGGTTATTTGATATTATTCTTTGCGGTGGCACTGCATATAATGTAAAAAATTAAAAAAAAAATTAAACTGCAATTAAACACAATACTGCAAACACCGACTTCAAAAATTTAATTTACTTACAATCATTTATTTTTTGATGTAACAACGTCTTATAATTTTATGTAGCCGGCTGCACACACCAAAAAACACAACATGACTCATGCGGCGTTTCCTCGTTCTGAGGCGTTCCATTTAAGGCTGAAAGAGCAAGCGAGAGCACGGAACGGACGACAAAGAGGCACAATCGGCCTCCGTTCTTATGACGTCACGTTCAATTATCGTTAGTTAACCAACTTTACAGACAACCGCTTTTTTATTTGTTTATTTATTTAGTTCATTATTTATTTATCAATAGGTACCACGACGCGATCTGATTATAGCAAAGATCGAAAGATAACAAATGATTCTTAGACAATCAAAATATATAGATTTTATCAACATCTCACTAGATCACCTCTGTGGTCTAGCGGTCTAGGTCTTGGATTTGAGTTCATGAGGACCCGGGTCCGATTCCCGGGTCGGGCAACAAAAAGAGAATGCGGTTTTTTCCAATTTTCTAACTAAGAAATGTTGTTTGAGATTGGATATGTGCCCGGTTGGCGGTAGGCTTGCCACCTATCACACTGTTGTCCTTAGTGACTTCGGCTAGTCGTGGGTACCCTGGGTGTGCCTCTGCCTACTTCTTTAGGGATGCGGGCTTGAATATATTTATTTATCTTACTAGTAGTTTTGAGCTATGCATCAATAAGTGTAACTAAAATACAATTAGTTGAACCACGTTAAAATTAATATGAGACAACTTCTAATTTACGACTTAATTTTTTTAAATAAATATCAAGATTGGTTTGGTATTGACCAAGTAATAACAATCATATAAAAAATATACAGTCAAATTCAGGACCTCCACCACAATCAGAATCAGAAAAATCTTTATTCACTTGGACGATATAAGTGGTACTCGTGCGCGACGACATTTAAAAAAAACAACAGATTTGAATATCAGCTACACACTAAGAGGATCCGGTGAAAGAAACTCAGCGAGCTTCTTTTTTTTAATAATAATAAAAGTAAAGTATCTTCACGCCCATATCCCCGAAGAGGTAGGTAGGCAACCAAGGCACCCACGACTAGCCGAAGACACTAAGTCCCACAATGTGATAGGTGGCAAGCCTATCGCCAACCGAGCACATTTCCAATCCCGACCAACATTTTTTTTTAAATTAGAAAATTGGAAAAATCCAATTTTCTTTATGTTGGCCGACCCGGGATTCGAACCCAGGACCTCATGCAGTCAAGTCCAACACCCGGACCGCTAGACCACAGAGGCGAGTAATAATAATAATAACACTATAAACTAGATAAAAATACAAATGACAATCTAATTTTAACTTAAAAAGTGTAACAAAATAATTAGTAATTGCAGTTCGAGATTGAAACCTCGATCAGCAAGCATGTTCGTCTTCCAAATACTATGAGACCTTATAACAGTCTTTCTTACGTAATTTTGCTTTTAAATATTTTTAAACTAATTTAAAGGTAAATTCTAATAACACTGGGCAGCTTATTGTTGAAGCGTATATTTGACCTAAAAGGGATTTACTAATGTTATGGAGACGAGTTTTGTATACAGCTAGATTATTTTTATTTCTCGTATTTATATCGTGAAAATCACGTTTTTTTTGTACACATACACATACAACATACACATTTTTTTTAAACATACATTAGATTCTCTAGAATGTATTGAGTTTTATTTCTTTGAATTTTTATCGGTGGGAATCCCTCACATTAAGATTATAAATAGCTTAAATATATCTTATGTGTAAAACAAATATAGTACTTATATCTGCGGAATTTCCTTAAAGAAGAATCCCATAGAATATTTAGACTGAAAATAGCTAAAATACACTATTTAGGCTGTTCAAACATCTATTAATAATCTTATTTCTTAATTGCAAACGCTGCTGAACTAAGCCTTTTTGCGAGGTTCTCGATATAATTTATTGTCAATTATTAAACCCAAAGAAAGACAATGAACTCAACCAGATTTTCTTAAGATACATTCAGTTGTACATTGGCCCTTTATTTGAAAGTCAGTTAAGAGTTAATAAATAAATTAATGAGGACAGGGTTTCCCATTAGAATCTGCACACTCCTGTTTTCCTTTTAATTGCAAAAAGATGGAAAACATGTTGACGAAGTAATTACCTGGCAACATTGTGGTCAGCAAAACTGGGCCACAATAATTTCAATCCCAATTAAACTCAGTGTAGCTTTTGTAACGGTTGTGGTCTGTTTTCTAATACAACTTCACTGTAACACAATGTTTCGAAGGCTATTATTAAATACTAGTCAATTATTTTCAATGAGTTATTTAGTTAAGTATAAAGTTACCTAGTTTTTTATTTTGTGTAACAGGCCTTTTTGACCAGAAACCTCTTTTTTTATGACATTGAAAGGCATTGGTGTTATTAAAAAAAATATTTATGAAGGAAAAGAAAATATCGAATTTCATTTCAATACACAAGCAAAATTAGGGTTTTAGTTTCTATTTTGCTGTCGTCGCTAAAATTATTTTGGTGTTTATTTGCGTAGTTAATTATTTTATTTTCCGAAACTGTTTTTGTAGCTGTAATTGTGCTAGTAGAAAGCTTTACTTCTAATTTTTTGTATCTATTACGTTTAGAGACTTTAAAATTTAAACTGTCGTAATCTTCTCCGTTATAACTGTATTTTCTATCTTCTAGAGTTATTTTGTTACCAATGAACCCGAGCGCGTCTCCCTTCCGTAGCCAGCACAACACTACTGGTGGCGGGATGCTTACGCATCTGCAAAGTACGGTTACAGATCGCTAGCGGTCAACCACCAAAACATGCAATTGTGACCATGTGTCGTGGAATTGCAACCAATACTCCCAGGGCACCTACATCCTCGATGGATTTCATTATTTATCTGTTACGTTAATCTTCTATGTGCCATAATTTTATCTGACCAAACAATCGTAGCAATTATTCCTGCCGCCATAACGTCAGTTCAAAATACAGTATATAATAATAAGATAAACTGTAAAACAAAAATACTAACCACATCAACTAACACATCGGCTATCTTTCAATCAATCATTAACGGCCGGTGCTAATAATGTATCTCTAAAGATGGATTTCAAGCAATCTAGATAGTATCCGCGTATCCGCTGGCCTATCCTATACCTAATTGCCATATTTATCCTGTCCACAGATATGTTATTGGCAAGCAATATCATAAAAATGGATCAAAATATCAATCTTGGACAGCAAGTTTTGGATTAGGATTGATTATTAATATTTGCCGTAAGTCGACAATTTTTCATCGTGTTGGTCCGAGCTCCTTTGCAGAATAGACCTTCAGCCTTCCTATCAGGCAGTTAGTAAAAGGCAAGCATAGCCTTAGCGTTACTAGCACTGTGACATCCTACTAGCATTCGTAGCAACTCGCCCAGTTTAGTACCACTGCCTTACCTATTCCTACCGCTATAACGTAGCCGTTGACGTGTTCCAGTGTGAAGGGTAGGGTAGCCGGTAAACTGACTTGAGCTGGAGGCTTAAAACTTCGGCTTCAGGTTAGCACCATTACCACCTGTGGTGTCACTAGGCAGGGTGAATCATCAGGAAATCTTTCTGCTTGTTTGGCCTTCCAATATCACAAAATAGAACAAGCAGATCTCATTTTTACACCAGCACCTTCTTTCTGATCTCGCTATTATGGATGCGACCAGCGTCCTTTTTTTGTAGCACTCTCATTTTGACCGCATTTATCCTGCTGTCATTCTTCTTCTGATAAGCCCAACTTTCGCTTTCATAAATGAACTCTGGAATAAGCACAGAATAATTCAAAACGAATCTAGCGTCCTCGCCCTAAACTTGGCTACCCAGCGCTCCATTCATACTCTTCTTTCTGCATCCGCGGTTTACCTTTCATCCTCGTAAAATATTACCTAGATATAAAATTTTATATACTTTTTCCAGAACTAAATCATTTACTAAAACACTTAAATCCGTTTTCTCTACGTCTTCTTAAAATATCATTACTTCAGTTTCCTTTAAATTCAAATGATTACCTTTTTTACCACCTCATTGGTCGAGGGGTCAGCGTACATGCTTAACTCTATCTATCAATTGCCAAACTCGGGTTCGATTCCCGACAAGCATTTGTGTAATGGAAATTTGTTCTAGTATCTGTTTGAGTATTTCTATGTGCGAGAATTATTATTAACACGCACGAAACAAGGATATAACTTGCTCACTCATTTAAGACCGCTTCTGTGGTCTTGAGGTCCAGGTGTTGGACTTGACGTCATGAGGTACCGGGTTTAAATCCCGGGTTGAGCAACAAAATTAATGTAGATTTTCAAATGTTGTTATAAAAAATGCTGTACCACATTGTGGGACTTAGTATCTTCGGCTAATCGTAGGTGCTCTGTTTGTGCCTCTGCCTATACCACTTCGGGGATATGGGCGAAAGATACTTTTTATTTTCACTTAAGGCCTTGATTCAATATGTGTCAATTGTTTTGGGACATTTATTATTAATTTTGATTTTTGGAAACAAGTGCATAGTAACCTTATTTCGAAACTAAAAGAATAAACAAATATAGACTGTTGATTGGACGTAATTAATTTAGAATAAATATTTTATCTCAAGCGAAATTTCACCTTACGAAATGTTTTTATCATTTTCATTTAAAAATTCACTTGGCAGTAAAAATACAGGGTTTAATTAAAAACAACTGCGTACTTCAATGTGTCGATAATAAAATATCTCCCCCATCCATGCGTTGGGGATATAAAACGGTTGGACGTTATAATAGCTAACTGAAACAGATGCTTTGGTTTTTAAATCTATACCTACAGATAATAAAAATATAGAGAAGTGCATTTCGTATACTAAATATATTTTTAAAAATCGTGTACATGACAGCGTAACGAATGAAATCTGTACATGATAGACATGCACATGTAGTTGGAATTTTGTCCGAATTTCATGAATTTTTCAAAAAATTGAATTTTTTTATTGATTTCACTATTGTTTCATTAATACTATCTAACGCAACTCTGTTTTTATTTAATCTTCACTTCACGTCAATGTCACTTTTCGTTGTAATTTTATAACTCGAAGTTTGCATAAAATCGTTCGAGTGGTTCTTCATTTATCAATTTTTTTGTTACAACGAATTCAATAAATGGCGGATCATTTTGTTAACGGGTATTTTTCAGTCAAATTGAAACTTTTTTCAGATGGGGATTGTGCTGTCATATTGAAACCTTTTTCGTTTTGTTTTTCTAAAACAAAAGAGTTTTTTATGTTATTTATTTTAGATTAAAGCATATCATATTTTTTTAAATATTTCAGTTTATACGTAGCGAAGCACGTACAAGGCCGCTAGTATCTAATAAATAACACGTTTTAACTAAAAACAGCAATGTATTAGAACAGCTTGGGTCGGTACTTATAGCTCGCAATGCAAGGCGTAATGTAAAAGTAATTTTGAAGTCTGATATGATAGCGATTCACACTGCATTTACTTAACCGATCGCAACGAAATTTGGTAGGTACTACAATTTTGGAGAAGGTTATAGATTATTGCTTATTCCGCTCACAAAGGGTTCTCGTTGGAGAATGTAAAAGTCAAAACATAAATTGGATTATCATTCAGTAACAAGTTGTATATCATTTACTAGCTGTCGCCCGCGGCGTTGCCCGCGTGATTTGAGGTCCCACAGGAACATTTTTATGGGATAAAAACTACCATATGTTTTAATCCAAGTAGAGGATCTATGTGGGTGCCCAATTTCAAAAAAATCGGTTAATTGTTTTTGCGTGAAGGAGTAACAAACAAACACACAAACTTTCGCATCTATAATATTGATAGGATTTGCAGTATGTGGTTTACTAATTGTCCCATAATATTGTCTATTCATAAGTTTTGTATTTTAGATATAATGAGAATTTAAAAAAAATGACCACAGGTCATAACCAAAATCGCGAGCGAAGTCGCGGGTACAACTAGTCAAAAATATAGATTATAGTATATGACAGCAAACAAGCAGACAGTTTTAACAGTTTTTATGACTTAGAACAGGGTTTCCCAAACTATGGGTCGCGAACCACTGGTGGGTCGCAAAAGAATATTGAGTGGGCCCTGACTGTAGAATAACACACTGATAACACACCACATGACCAACAATTTAATTCTTCTAATTTTGGTGTGGTTATTTAATTAAGACTTAATTAAATAAATAAATTATAAAAAAAAATGTGTCCAACCTTAGTCCTTTATTCATATTGGTAGCAGTTAAAGGTCCTAGGGGTGGGTCCTGAGTTTGGAAACTGTTTTTAGATGGGTCGTAGCCCTAACAACTTTGAGAACCACTGACTTAGAAAATCTCGTCACACTAAAAATGCAAGTGATATGATAACAACCTGAGGATTTTTTTTCTTTTGTGATATTGGAAGGCAAACAAGCAAACGGATTTCCTAATGGTAAGAAATTCATGCCACCTAGAGACACCAAAGTTGGTAAATGCACCATGCATTGCCAACATGGAGCCGGGATGTTAGGCCTCGAGGAAAAGTAAGTTTACCAGCTACCTTACCCTCTAAACCGGAACACGTCATGATATTATGGTGGCAGGAATAGATAACACGGTGGTACCAATGCAGGTGAGTTGCTGCGAAACTCTACTACCTAGTCAGATATCACGGTGTTAGTGACAATAAGCCTATGCTCGCCTTTTACGAGCTGCCTAGCAAGAAGGCAGATGGTATATTCTGCAAAGGAACCCGGACCAACACGGGGATAGGATATCAAATCTCCTTTGTTAGTAACTAAATATAGTGCCTTTTTCCAACCTGGAACACTGTCTCTGGCATTGAATGAATGTATGAATGAATGACTATTAACTTAGCTATTGCAGAAAGGGGTTGATTTTCCACGGTAAAATCGCTCGAGTATTATTCAAGGGTGGTGTCAAGAGTCTCCGAAACCGGCGTGTTTGTATGAAAAGGGTAATGAATGTGAAGGAAGCCAGACAGGTTTGTTACGATCATGAGGTATGGCACGCAATACTCTCTACCTACACATTAAGGAGCTTGGCGTTAATATATGTATGTCTGTAATAAATGACCACATTTTATTATGCAGCAAAATTTAAAAATAATACCTACATACTCTTTCACTTACAATATTTAACTTAGGTGCACATAGGCGGTCTTATTGCTTTAGAATTATCTCTGCCATACAGCCTGAGCTATTGCCGAAAGAGGTTGATTTTAGGTGTAAAGATTACTTTTGTTAAAAAGAATATTACATTAACTTACATTGAAAAACAATAGTTTTTTTTATATATTTCACGTATTTTTCACTTTTAAAAAATACACAGCTTTGTAACTAAAAACTCATATGTGTAGCAATCATTTACAATAAAAAAACTTTTTCGTTTAATATTTAAACATAATTACATTTCTTAAAACTATGAGGGTATTCCTAAAAATATGGCATTACTTGTACGAATCTACGATCAAATCTTTCGAGTATTATTTAGGGCTGGTGTTAAGGACTGACGTAATCGTTTTAGCGACATAAGTCCCCCTTAAAAAAAGATTGAAAAAAAGTCTCCAAAATCGGCGTGTTTGTATGAAAAGAGTTATCAATGTGGAAGAAGCTAGAAGATTAGTTAGTGCCATCAATGCCAGATAGTCGTCGATTAAAGGACTATTCCACATATTCTGCCTGATTGCACCAAATTTATAAATCCAGGAAACTTGACTTTGAATTTTACATGTGGGCAATGGGGTTACGCAAATACGTTCATTCATTTCCCATTCAGAACGAAAAAGTGTTAAAGAACTTTGGAATAAAATACCACTACATTCAAAACAAAACTTAATCAGAACAATACAATGTAAAAAGAACCTTTGAAAAAAGTTGTATAAAACACTCTGTGAACATTATGTATGTACTAAGCATACGCTAGGAGCAAACGTTACTCCAGTAATTTGCGAAAAAGTTAAACTTTGCAAATTTCTAAACCCAAAGTCAATTTACGTAAGCTTTCAGTGATTGCGAGCACCTGGCGCTCACAGAGGCTTTAAAAGCTTTAAGCACCAAAGGGAACCCTGATACAAATTCCGAATTCTCAGTTCTTGCTGTCCCTCCACATTGAAAGTTTTGATTAAAATCGAAATAAACTCAAGGTGATGAATATTGCTATGCTTCGCTCCGGGAAAATGTAAGGGAAACGAAAATGATTACCGTTTTAATCTGAATTTTATCTGCAAATATGAACTCATTTAACAGAATCAAAAATAACTACTAATGCCCGGCTCTTATATTCAAGAAACGAGTCATTTTGATTACAAAATATAGTTTTTATGCAAAAGTATCTTCACGCCTATATCCCCGAAGAATTAGGCAAAGGCACAACCGGGGCACCCACGACTAGCCGAAGACACTAAGTCGTAAAATGTGATACGTGGCAAGCCTATGGCCGACCGGGTACATATCCAATCCCGGCCAACATTCTTTTTTTATTAGAAAATTGGAAAAACCAAATGTTCTTTTTCTTGTTCGACCCGGGTATCGAACCTGGGACCTCAAGCAGTCTAGTCCAACACCTGGACCGCTAGACCACAGAGGCAACAAGTATTGTACAAAACATTTGTACAAATAGTAAAAAATATAACTACTCTGATACTATGAGCAAGGCTTCGTTAATTTTATTCAAACTACCAATGGTTATATATAATTGATTACGGATCGTTGATTATAAGAACCTTGCTTACATTGGTATTATCAGAGTTCAAAATTTCAACGTACCGACAGTCCGTGGTAATTAAATTGGTAGCCCTTCGTTAGCGTAAAATGAATATCGCGTAATGAATTGCTTAATTTTTCTTTTTGTTATTATTCCATTATTTTTTTATTTTCTAATTTATTAAAAAAAAAACTGTTTATTTACGCCTCCTTTGCAAATTGAACATGTTATAATCTTTTTAGGTATATTACTAAATATTCCTAGACACCTTACCCTATTGTTTCGAAATTGGGACGCTACGAAATCGTGACATGGGTGACTAGTGATGACTGACGTGCCAAAAAAATATTTTATACCTTAATGGATCTAAATCTTTTTTGTACTTAATTAAAGAAAATCCATTTTTTCACCGAGTTGATCCGGGCTCATTTCCAGAATAGACCATCTGCCTTCCTGCCAGGCAGTTCGTAAAATGCGAGCATAAGTTTAACGTCATTAACACCGTGACAACTAACTAGGTGGTCGAGTATCGCAGCGACTCGCCCGAAGTAGTACCAACGGCTTACCTATTCCTGCCATCATAACGTCAATGTTTGCCGTTGACGTGTTTCGGTTCAAAGAATAAGGTAGCCGAAAAACTAACTTTTGGTCGAAGCCAAACATCCAGGCCTTAGTTTGGCAACGCACCATTACCACCTTTGGTGTCTCTAGGCGCTGTGATTTCTTACCATCAAAAAATGCGCCTTGTTTACCTTCGAATATCATAAAAAAATCTAAATATTCAACTACAAGAATTCATATCAGAATTACTGTTAATAAATACTAGAAAACTACCCCAGTTATTATTTTACAATCTATATATGAAGTAGAAATTTTTCTTTATTTGTATTTTAAGACTTCGAAACTACCTACTGGACCGATTCGAAAAAAAAAATCCATTAGAATTCCAAATTATCCCTGACAAACATATTTAACATTTTACCGCGGTAAAAGACTTCACTCCTACGGGAAAACGGGTAATAGACAACAAGGAGAGTATTACCCTTCTGTGCTGAGACATGTTGCACTGATGTCGCTATGTCAACTATTAAACGGCTTGACCGATTGGGTTGAAATTTTGTATGTGTGTTTCCTTGGTTCCAGACGCGTATTGTGCATACCTAATTTTTTTTTGTACATATAAATAAAAATGCGTGCCGTAATGTATGTACCTACTGTACGAGCATATTCAGAACGTTTGCACCAAATGTTTTTTTTTTTAAAAAGGGTAGATACACCAATTATAAAGAGGAAAGATATCATTTTGAAGAACATAGGCAATGACAATTCTTCGTTCCCACGGGTCAACGAGTAATAGGGCACCGGTAGTAAAATCTGGCCTTTCATATGTACCTATTAAACATAACTTCTTTTTTCGATGGTGTCCAGTATAATTAAAAATACAACCAGACCCGATAGGTGGAGCTGCTGTCGATATATAATCTGCAGTATATACTACTAGCTGCTACCTGCGGCTTCGCCCGCGTTTTCACAGAAACCCGGTGTGCGATCGGGATAAAAATAGCCTATATGTTAAACCAGGTCACAATCTATCTGTCTTCCAAATTTCAGACAAATCCGTTCAGCCATTCGAGCGTGAAAGGGTAACAAACATCCATACATCCATACTTACAAACTTTCGCATTTATAATATTAATAGGATAATGTTATAGAAGAAAGATTTGATTTTTTGTGTGTTTGTTTGTATTTAATACGTTTTGAAACTACTGGATCGATTTAAAAAAATATTTTACCATTAGAAGAAATTATCACTTATGATAATATAATACGTTACCAATAAAAATAATATAAATTTGGCCACCCATGCGAAGCCGAGACGGGCTGCTATTTGGAGATAAAGACACTGGCGCTTATTATTATAGTTGTTGCCTTCACAGCGTCATAGAAAAATAATTGATATTGTTAAGGCCCCATACTTAGTCAGCCAGAAGAGCCAATCAGCGCACTCCCCCGTTCCATGATTACTATGAAATATTGCGCTCTAAAATAAATTTCTTAAGCGCCAAATCACTATTTTTGACACTATAAAAGTAATTAAAAAAATATATATAAAAACTGAAACAGTTATCTTTTAGGTACAATAGTTATCTATGCTTATGTTAAATCTGGTGTCGATATTTTCATAATTGAAGTAGACAGTTGGGTTTTGCTTTCAAAAAAGGGTTAACTTTTTGATTTTTTTCTATCGAGCAAATTGAAATGAATCGCGTTTTGGAAACACTAGTCTTATAAAGCATATTAATGTTAATCTTGTGTATTTTTGTCGCCAAGATCCATAATTGCTTTGTATTAAAAAAACAGCATATTGCTGACGTATTTTAGCATACATGGCCCCTTAATGAGAATGTGAATTATCGAGAATGTAAGACCTTATAGTAAGTATTTACTCAGATGTGTGTATAGTATTACTATTTAAATTATGTGCTTCGCCTTTTAACCTTTCACTCTTTTTACACTTTACACTTTTATTTTTAAATGGTAGACATAATCTAAATTTAAGCGAAATGATTAATTATGTAATGACAACTCTTTGTAGATATCTTTAAAATACATTCGGATTTCCGAAGCTTGACGTATATAGCCGAAGCGCATAATTTAAATAGTACTACTATACTAATTTTTGTAACAAATAAGTATAGTATATAAGCATATAAAAAAATATAAGCACCAAATATTTTGTAATGACAATTGTTATAGTTAGAAAACATAAAGTCTAAATGTCAGAGTACTCGATACACTTAAAATTTTGTTAAAACTTTAAAAAATAGAGTTAAATAAAACTTGTAGTATCTCACAAGATCAACGATAAAGAGTGAGATAATAATTTTGGAACTCTTCATTAAAGACTCATTACTTGCTTTAGAAATAAAGATAAATCTAAGTAAAGCATTCCCATCCAACTTGAAGAAATATTTAGCTTTAAATACGAATATTTCAATTTAAAGATTGATAAAACGAAAGTTATTCTGCGTGGATTTCCATGGATAATTAATTAATATATTTATAATTTTATAAAGTGCATAATTTTTAATTGTAACACTTTCAAAGTGTTTTAGCATTCTATTTAAATGAATCGTGTTTAAAATAAACAAAAAATATCAGCCGAAACATATATATAAATAAAAAAAAATACCGATATTCGATTACTATTGAAAATATCAATATCAAGAAATTCCCACTTCTGTTTATTACAAACTAGATCATAATTCTTTTTATGGAATACTTTTCTTTACAATTCATGATTACAAAAGTAACATTTTGTGGATTGAGATATAGTCTAAACACAGATAATATACAACTTAAGAATAGAATATTTGTTGTAGAAATAAAATGAAAATAATGCAGCTAAAGACCATTTAATATCTAATTCTATAAACAAATGTGCATTGAAACCAACTCAACACACCCAAACACACGCACACAGATTGAAATAATGCTTTTATTATCAAAAATTCTACGAATCGTAGCTGAGTTGAGGCACAATAAAATAATGCTATACTACGATTAAAGTAATGAATGAACCATAATGTTCGCTGCAGTCGCCGTCACCCGTAATCGTTTCTGTGCAGATAAAGTAAATTGCAGAATAGAGCTTTCTTTGAATGCAATTTCAAAATTAGTCTTTGACGCTCAATTGTTCGGAAGAAAGTAGATAAGGCGTATTTAGTTTTACCTTTTTCTAAATCAATTTGCTTAAGACTAGAAACACAATTAAGAGTATTTTATTTACAAGTAACTAAAACTAAGTGGACAAAAACTGTAGAGACGTACGTATTTTGTTTTTATTAAGAATTTTGCTTAAAATAACTTTATCGATTGTTTTGCTGCGCAATGATTATGTATCGAAGTGAAAAAATCGCAATGTTACAGGTTAGTTATTTGGAGATAGATAATAGTACGACTTTTTTAACTCCTACGGAAAAATATTGGTGTTATAAGTTTGACATATTTGTGTGTGTCATCATAACTTTTAAATGAATGGACCGATTTCAATGCTCATTTTTCATTTTTGTGTAAAAGACTGTAAGGGTTTGTAGCTATTTAACATTAAGATTTCGTTGGGGATTTTTGAAAATTTTTAAATATTAATCTAAGTATTTGAAATTACCTCGTTTACTTACTTTGTTGTAACAATACCTTTGTATTTTTGAAATTTTTTTTGTAAGCAGCTGCTATACTGATTTTTTTTAATTTTACTCGCATATTTATACGATAAAGTTCCTAAGTATCTCTTATCATTTAATCTAAAAAATACTAACTAAACCATTGAGCCAAGTTAACCACAAAAACATTGCATATTTTTTCTATTCAATAGAACACAAGTGCGCTTTTACTTAAGAGGAGGCACCGATTGCTTTGAGCTAATGTACGAATATATTTGATTTTATAATCTTTTTTGCGATATCTTGGCGTACTTTAGTCCAAGTTTGTTGATAAGACTGCTAGAGTTTAGCTCGAATTCTCGGCGAAGGTAAGCCAACAGAATCTTTGTATTCCTTGGTGTTTATAATGTACGCGGGGATTCACAATCTACATGTTTGTGTTTCGTAGCTTCGTAGCATCGTAGACGATACTTATGAATACGCTACGAACGTTTATTTATTGCATGTATTCTAAAATGACTTAATTGTGATGGTTGCTTTATAAAACACTATGTAAAAGCAAGATTTTATCTTTGCTATTTATATTATGCTACTGGATGGACAGCAATGTTTTTTTTGTATGAGCTTGAAATATTTCGTTTGTGCCATGAAATCTCACACATAACTGGCAAATAATTATACACCTAATACTACTTGAAGACACTTTGAAGTAAAAAAATAAAGTCAACTAAAGAGACTTTTCCACTTTTCAGTTAGTTGAAGAGTGGAAAATTATTTTTGGATGATCTCTTAAGTTTTTCAATAAAGTATAGGTATATGTTTGGAACGGTAAGATATAAATAATCTTCAACTTTGCGGTATATTGAATATTGGTTTATCTTTGAAATAAAAATATAAACACAATATTAGTATGCGAATACCATGTTTGTGTTTTGTAAAGTCGTAGATAGTACTGAGCAATAAACGAAATTATAAATATCACTGAGCACGTTACACCAATGGACAAGTTGATTCTAAGCCCATAGTAAGCAAATTATATGCTTGTGAATGCTTGTACGGGTGTGACTTAACGATTGTAATACATAGAAATACTTAAATAGATACAAAATTAAATTTAATTAAAATCCAGACCTGTATAAGTAGACACTCGAATGTTCATCACACAAATCTCCACCCTCGTCGGGAAAAGAACCCGAGAGTCAAGGTTGTTCGACAGATTTACGCGTGACCGCTAGGCCCTCGATCAACGAAGCGGCTAAGTTTACTTATTTCATCTATTTTACGATAGTAAAAGAGTATAATACTAATAATTAACAGTAATACAAAGGTACTAAACTGTTTTATTTATGTCAATAGTAATTTGATTTAATACAATTTGGCAATAACACTTTTCTAAATAGTATTAATTAATTATATCAACAATATCTCAAACGTAACACTAGAGTTTTGAAAATGGAAGTTTTGCAAAAATAGGTATTATTATTTTAACTTAACCTGTTAAGAACAATTTTTGACATCTTCTCTTAAACAAGAGATGGGTATAAAACATTATACGTAGCAGATAAGATACAAAAATAACTTAACAAAAAAAATAGTAAACATTTTCCTAGTCTAGGAATTAGAATTCTTGGTGTGCTTTTAACAAAAGCTAACAGTCAGAGTTCTTGTTTGTCTTTTTCTTGGCAACAAAAATATAAAACAATATTGGTGCGCGGGCTTAATGTAGTTTTTCGTAGCGGCGTAGCTTCGTAGACGATACTCATGAATACGCTACGAACGTTTACTTATTGTATGTATTCTAGCAAGCCTCAAACGTGATGGTTCCGTTATGAAACTATAAATTACGTGAAATATCAAGTTATTTCTTTATTCTTTATATTTTCACTGAACGTGTCTACTATGGCAACATTATTCAAAAAACATTATCACACACATATCTTCAATGAAGTAAACAGAGCATGGGCATCCACGATTAGTCCAAGAAGTGTGACTTACTTTCAAAATGTGATAGGTGGTAAACTAGGCACTTTTGCAATCCCAGGCATTTTATACAGATAATAAAATTGAAAACAAACACTTTAAGTTGCGCAACTCGGAATCATGTAGTCAACGCTAATAACGAATTACCAGACTACAGAGGACATTATAAAAAGTTCGGTAAAAAGTACGTTGGAATTTTTTTTATAAGGCCAAACGAGCGAATTAAGAAGCTGACAAAACAGGATCGACCCAGGTCATGGATATTCGCAACAGTGCGAGTTAAATGCTAATGCGATACCAATATAATATGAAAGTTCATTAACTCTCTTCAAAATACAAATCTTAAATAAACCACAAAAACCAAAATGGATATTTATTCAACAATTTCCATTCTTAGCACTTTGTGCGATGGAACATGTATTTTTAATAGCATTGGTACTTTCAAACCATTTTATCAAAACTTATTTTATTCTAAATTGCTTTGAAATTGCCAGCCAAATTAACGTATACCTACATATTATAGCCATAAAACAGAAAAGACCGTGTGTGATGAATGGGATGGACTTACCAGAAGCCAAACAATCCAAGCATATCCAGCTCTACACAAAATTTAACACACATACACACACCACTGTCCTGTTTTGTTAGCACAAACAAACAATATACACATTAACACCCAAAAAAGAATAATCAGGAAAATTCAACTGCGCTTCACTAAGGTCGAGTACATACTTATTTATTACTAGCTGTTACCCTTGCCTTTGCTCGAGTGGCAGTTAATATATTTACTCAACTGGAGTTGAATTTAAAACTATAGGAACAATTTATTCCTTTTTTAAACGTATTTATTTATTTTTAATCCATAGCCAATTAATGAGGAGTTTAGTACAAACTTTCAACGCCTATTTCACCCCCTTAGGGGTATAATTTTCAGAAACATATGTATATACTAAATTTTAAAAAGTAGCCCGAAAATAAAGTATCATGTTTCTAACTTAAAAAAAACGTTGGTCTTACATACAAATACCATATAATACCATACAAACTTTCAAAACCTATTTCACACCCTTAGGGGTAGAATTTCCTCTGTGAATCGCCTCTGTGGTCTAGCGGTCAGGGTGTTGGACTTGACTACATGAGGTCCCGGGTTCGAATCCCGGGTCGGCCAACAAAAAGAAAATTGGATTTTTCCAATTTTCTAATTAAAAAAAAAAGTTGGTCGGGATTGGAAACGTGCCCGGTTGGCGATAGGCTTGCCACCTATCACATTGTGGGACTTAGTGTCTTCAGCTAGTCGTGGGTGCCTTTGTTGTACCTCTGCCTACCTCTTCGGAGATATGGGCGTGAAGATACTAGGGGTAGAATTTCCAAAATTTCGACCTTAGTGGGTCTTTCTCAATGACACGAATCTACCCACCTTTAACAGTTTTTAACAGACAGATGATGAATCAGTCAGATAGGACATGTTATTTTTAGAAGTATTGATAAATATTAAACTTATTTAGTATACTATTAAGCTAAGAATGTTGGTAGCTGTAAAATAAGGGGTTGATTGAGTTTTCTACTTGTGAGCAAAAGGCAACATAAAATTTCATCTATCAATGAAAACGATCAAGTAACATTATTTAGGAAATACCTTAGATAAATTGTACAGTATTTTTATAGTAAAATTCACTTTGTAGTGTCTAACTAAATGTAATCATAGTCATATTCGTTTATTGTATCAAATATTGTTGAAATGCATTTGATCTTGTTCTAAGTTAAAAAAGATGTAAAATAAGCCTTTGTTTTGCTAATTCCGCGTAAGCAGTGTAACCGTTGTGGCAAATAATCCTCCAAACGACACAGAATGTGACAAGCCTAACTGACGTTCCCACCACCCACCTCCGCGACCAGAACACGAATATAGGAAGAGCTCGGGAAACAATATAAATTGTCACGTTCTTTACATGTGACAACCCTACCTTAATTTCCTACCTCCCACCTCCGCGACCAGATCACAAATAGAGTCCGAACACGGGAAACAAAACCACTTGTCACGTCCTTCGCCAACTTTGTCGAAGCACTCACCACAGAGAACACCAAATCGCACTCGACGTACGTTTCGCCTCTACACCGAGGCATCCTCAGGAATTCGACCGTACCGTACAAACGACGACACACGAGTCAAGTTTATATTGTTTCCCGAGCTCTTCCTATATTCGTGTTCTGGTCGCGGATGTGGGTGGTGGGAACGTCAGTTAGGCTTGTCACATTCTGTGTCGTTTGGAGGATTATTTGCCACAACGGTTACACTGCTTACGCGGAATTAGCAAAATAAAGGCTTATTTTACATCTTTTATAATGAATTTCCGCAAAGTAACGCCTGATTCAATAAAATATCTTGTTCTAAGTATTAAGATAGGTATTAGTCTCACATATTTGAGCTTCACAGGCATGCAATTTTATTGTTTGTATCAAATTTAATTATAATTTTATTGGTAAATTTATTAATTTTATTGGTAAAGTCATAAGTAAGTAAGTATCTTCACGTCCATATCCCTGAAGGGATAGGCAGAAGCACAACCAGGGCACCTACGAAGAGCTGAAGACACTAAGTTCCACTAAGTGATAGGTAGCAAGCCTATCGCCACCCGGACACATACTCAATCCCAAGCAACATTTTTTTAATTTAAATTTTCCCCCAGACCCCAGATTCGAACCCAGGACTTTATAAATTCAAGTCCAACACTGATTCGCCACAGAGGCGATACAATAAAAGTTCTTCTTTGTTGAATATCTACTGTACACTTAAACAGGTGTTGATAGCGTTTCGTTTCGAAAGCAGTACTTGTTTTTATTATACTCATTTGTTTTTATACCATTAATAGACTGTGAAAAGTATAAGGAGTATTCCGATGCAGGCTATTTGTCATTTCATTTGCAATTGTATGTTTGTTACTTAGTTGATTTTGACTTAATTCTTGTTATTTTTATTATAATATATTTTTAATGTAATATAATAATTCATTAATTATCTCGTGAACGTGCCATTTAATAGTAGAATATCGTTAAGTATATTTAGTTTATGAGATATTGTAATGTCCAAACAGTGTTAAATGGGTTCACGTACTCAAGACTACTTTACAACTCAGCATATTTAAAATACTTTAATTATAAAATACGATTTTTCAAAACTTAATTAACCGAAATTTGCGGATACTAGACAAATAAAAATAAAAATACGTTGCGAAAAACGAAAGTTATGGCCATTCTAAAATGTGAATTTCATCTGTAATGATGAACTCATTTGGTGGATACTCAGAATTGTGTATCTATAGGACATAACTACCCGCGTTAACGGGTTAGAAAGGAATTAAAAATTTCGCCACGGGACTTGAATCCTCAGTAGCTCAATTGGTTAGAGCATTCGTCGGCTTGAGACGAAAGGTTACAGGTTCAAATCCTGTCGGGGGCGAAATTTTTTCTTTCTTTAAAATTTATAGAAATTTATCCCAAGCACAGGGCAAGTGCTAAAAAATAAAAAAAAATACGTTAAATAATTATCGATAAAAAATCAGAAAAAATTCGACATGCGTTCCTAAAAATACATGCTTTTTTTACTGTATCTTTGGTTTTATGAAGTGTTTGCTAAAAATAGGTCTTGTCGAAATACTAGAAAGTACATTTACCTGTTTGATTTAAATAAAATAACAATTTGAAACAGGAAAACCTAAGGAAAACTTTAAATATCAGAAACTTCTGAAGACTTTTTTAATTAAGTATAACTCAAAAACCACTACTTAAATCATGACAAAGTTAATATGGGACCACCCCGAAATCATGACCCATCTTTCTTAAAAATAACCAAAAAATCGAATGGCTATTGACGGAGCAATCGCTTAACAAACATACAAAAAAATATGCGAATTGAGAACCTATTTTTGGAGTCAGTTAATGAAGATATAAGCTTATCAATCCTTCCTTAAACATGCCTGGATTTACTAAGAATCGTACAATTTAACTAGTCAATTCAACTAAGATACAACTGCAAATAATTTAGCAAAACCCTCTAACGATATTAGGCAATTATCCTTGGATCCTCAACTACCAAAACTAGCAGCTTCTAATTTGGGTAGCTTATTTCGTTGGTACACACGAGCTTTGATGTAAATCCGGTGCGTGACGTGCAGTACCCGGAAGCTCGCATGTTGCATGCGAATGCTGATTGACGGCTAACTGCTGGAACCATCCATATTACGGATATTACAATATTTTTTTTATAGTTCTAGGAATCACACGTAAACTACCAATGTTACCAATACACGGAAGTAATGATAAATATACAAATCCATATCCGTTATACCTACACTATATTTATGTATAAGTATCTTCACGCCCATATCCACGAAGGGGTAGGCAGATGCACAACCAGGGCACCCACGACTAGCCGAAGACACTAAGTCCCACAATGTGATAGGTGGCAAGCCTAACGCCAACCGGGCACATTTCCAATTCCGAGCAACATTTTTTTTTTATTAGAAAATTGGAAAAAACCCAATTCTCTTTTTGTTGCCCGACCTGGGATTTGAATCCGGGACCTCATGCAGTCAATATGTATGTATAATATTTATATAAATATATGTATAAAATTCTCGTGTCACGGTGTGCGTGATTGAACTCCTCTGAAACGGCTTGACCGATTCTGAGGAAATTTTGTGAGCATGTTGGGGTCTGAGAATCGGCGAACATCTATTTTTCATACCCCTAAGTAACGAGAGTGATTCAACTCAATTTTGTTTTGCTACAATCACATTAGAAATATAGCAGAACAACGTCTGCTCGTGTAGGTAGGTAAATTTCGTGTCACAGAGTTTGTTACCATACTCCTCCGAAACGACTGAACCGATTTTGATGAAATTTTAAACGCACACTCGGTAATTCTGAGAATAAGTCGCTATCTATATTTAATATACGCGATAAGGGCGGCCCATCACAATTTATTTCATTTTAGTAAAAGGAATGTTTAAAAAAGTTGAAAGTTCAATTATATAATTTATGTAAACATATGTATGTATGTATGTATGCACACAATTTGCGAACGACTGTAATGCGACAACGATAATGTTGGTTTTTAATTATTTCTAATGTGATGGCAAACATGAAAACCATAAAATTTTTACAACACTTAAATTTCGAAAATCAGTAACCCTCAAATTTGAACATGGAATGTAGCTAAAAACCATCCCGATTACTCTAGCTTTGAAATCAAAAATCCGCACTCCGGGAGTGGCGTCAGAAGTGAAAACTTGATTATTAACGTTGTACACTTTTGATATTTTGGAATGATTAGAGAATAATTTTGCACGAATTGCTTTAATTATCAGTTTGAAAGTACTATCGTTTATGTGGTAGAATACAATAATCATTTATTGAGCTATCGTACACAAACATGGCAACACAAACATTTGCGCAAGCGCCCTGCGCCGTCTAAACGAAACAGTAGGCGGGTGCATACATTTTCGCGGCGCCGTAGAAAGAGAGTAGGATACTTCCTCTCACGCCGGTTTTTTACTGTCCATCCGTCTTACGAATTTTCGATTAGGTCACGGGCCCTGACGCAAGCTTAGAAGTTTTTACCCATTCCAAAAAAAGTGAGCACCGCCGCTAAAGAAGTTTTCACTTCAAAGAAGTTGCCAAAAGCGATGGAAAATGTCGATGATATACTTAATTACGCTATGATACAGAAAAGGCAACATTCATGAAGTTGAATAAAATTATATAAAGTGGTAATATTGGACACCAACTGTACAGTTTTATGAACCGCGATACGGCTTATCGTATTATACCGATTTCATTGTAGCAAATAAAGTCGAAAGCTTTTGATTTCCCTAATGGCCACCTATTGTGTACAAAAGCAATGTATTGGGGTTTCATAGGGCTTACATATAGATGTGAAAGAAATTTTCAACGCATTCAAAAGTACAAAGATTTTGTAAATTTGTTGTGTTTTAGGCCACAATCTCAACCGCCGAATAGCGACGTACCTATGACATCTATTTAGGCCACGGTAAGTATCATCTGAGAGACGGTCATCATGCTATCCTTTTTTTTATGATATTGGAAGGCAAACAAGCAGACGGATTTCCTGATGGTAAGAAATTCCCGCCGCCTAGAGACATCAAAGGTGGTAATGGTGCGTTGCCAACCTGAGACCGAGATGTTAGACCTCGAGCAAAAGCAAGTATACCGGCTACCCTCCGAACCGGAACACGTCATGACGTTATGGCGGCAGGATTAGGTAAGGCGGTGGTACCAATCCGGGTGAGTCGCTGCGAAACTCTACCACCTCGTCAGATGTCACGGTGTTAGTGACGGTAAGCCTATGTTCGTCTTTTACGAGCTGCCTGGCAGGAAGACAGATGGTCTATTCTGCAAAGAAGCCCGGACCAACACGGGGAAAAGTAACTCTAAAATTTAACAAAATCAATAACCGCCTCCAAAATCTCAATGTTATATTGTCATCATCATTAGCCGGAGGACGCCCACTGCTGGACATAGGACAATGTTATATAGCTAAAATCAATCTTCACGTGAAGTGACGTGATGTCAGCTTCCAAACAAAAAAATTGCATTCAAATCGGTCCATCCTTTCTTAAGTTATGATGCTACACGCACACACATACTACGACAAAAACTTATAACACTACACTTTTCCGCCGGGGCTTAAAAAAGGAAAAATACCTAAATATTTTTATAGATTTAAACTCCTTCTGCTACCCTACATTTCTACCCTATCTTCTATCCTACCCACTACCACAAACTCAATAGTAAAATAAAAATTAGGCAGGTATCTTCATTCTTATATCCCTATCCCTGAAGAGGTAAAATTTACAACCAAGGCAAACGCATTTCTGTCGCACATTTTGATAAGTGGCCAACCTATCGCCAACCGGAGTTGTATCCAATACGCTCGGTATAACAACGTTGTTTTTATTAGATAATTGAAAAAAATAAATTTTTAGTTGCTCTTATCTGGAATCAAACCTGAAGCTTAATTTAGTTAATAATAATCTATCAAAGTTTCAGTACCGTACTGTTAAGTCAACGCCTGCCAATATCGTGTTATTGTTTAAAGGTTACAGTTAGAGACGTTTTATTAATAAACATTGACTAAAGTAGGATTCAAGTTAAGTTAATTTACAGTCTATATCATATTGTAATAGACTATAACATCAGGTATGAACTTTAGAGTACTTTAATCTGTGTTTAATAATAGGACGGTAAGCTGTCGGCTAATCGTGGGTACGGACGTGAAGATACTTTTGCTTTATGTTTAAAAATAATAGCTATATTCTTTCAACGAAAGTAGTAGAAGGAGACGAAGTAAAATTTGTGTATACACGACGTTTCTACAGACTTTTAATCTATTACTCGGAAAACAGGAAATAAACACGTAACAATTTGACATGCCTGAACTAATCTGATATGTATAAATTAAAAACAAATTCCACAAGATAGCATACATCTATAATAAGTTTATAAGTAACTGAACTACAGAATCACCTGCATATAATAATAAGTTTAGTTTGTGAACAACGGAATCATGTATATCAGCGTTTAATTATTTAGTTCTACTATTTAGTAATTGAAAAGTCACATTTCAAAATGTCTAAAACGTTCCATCTCTTTTGTTTATGATTCATTTGAAAAAGACAGCGTGCATCTAAAATAAGTTTACTTCATGAATAGCAGTATCACTACTATTATATATACCAGCGTCCAATTATTAAGTTCTACCATTTAGTAATTGGAATGTCGCTTTGTCTTTAATCCTCCAGACTAGAGACAGATCGTATTTTCCATGCTTCGGGAATTGAATGTCTTTCGTTCGGTCTAGTTTAAATTTGGACAGTGCAATTCACAATGAGGATTTATAATTTAGTTTTGAAGCAACTTAGTCCTCATTAGTCGACGGGTTAGTGTTAATGTCTAAGTTAGTAATTAAAGGCTCGGGAAATTTATAAAATGGATTATTAAAACTAATTTCCACTTCATTCATAGAACGGGTGAATTTCCCAAACGACTTTTTTTCCTGTCTTTGGTGAAATTAATATTTGAAAGAAACGATATTGTTTTTAATTATTTTTTATAGTATTTTGTAGGTAGTTATTGGGTTGTGGCAAAAATATTATTTGCTTAGGACTTTAAATTTAGGTAGAAATAAATACATAAACCTCTATTTTTCTGAAATCGGTGCTGTCTCTCTACTTTTTTTAGAAACAACAAAGCTTATACACTAATAAAAATAAGTAAATTAAGTATATAACTTATTCTATTTTATAGAGTATTAGTTTCATTCTAATTATAAAGCATATTTTATTACTTAACTAACATTCATTATTACTTAAAGTCACAAACGTACTTGTCCTGCTCGTGGATAACTTCGTCGTTTATGAACCGATTTTGATAATTTTTTTTTTGTTGGAAAGGAGATACTTCAAGAGTAGTACCATAATAATGAAACCAGGATCTGATAATGGCATCCTGGAGAAATCGAGGGGAAATTTAAAAAATTGTAGGGGTGAGTAGTGCGTTTGTTTAATTTATGATTAAGAATTTTAAAGCCCTACAATTTCAAAAAGGTTTGGAGTCGATCTGATGATGGAGTCAAAAGAAAGTCAAGGGAACTCCTCAACGGCTTATCGCAGTTACCTTCTGTTTGGGTTTGATTAATTTGTATTTATGAGAAATTTACACCTAGATAGGTTGTGACTGTCATTAGGGGTCTGATGATGAAGACGAAGGACAGTCAAGGGAGCTCCTCAACGGTTTACAGCAGTTACATTGTGTTTGGATACGAAAAAAATTTATTGATGAGAAATTTACACCTAGATGGGTTGTGACTGTCATTAGGGGTCTGATGATGAAGACGAAGGACAGTCAAGGGAACTCCTCAACGGTTTACGGCAGTTACCTTGTGTTTGGGTTTGAACAATTTGTATTTATGAGAAATTTACACCTAGATGGGTTGTGACTGTCATTAGGGGTCTGATGATGAAGACGAAGGACAGTCAAGAGAACTCCTCAACGGTTTACAGCAGTTACCTTGTGTTTGGATTCGAAAAAAATATATTGATGAGAAATTTACACCTAGATGGGTTGTGACTGTCATTAGGGGTCTGATGATGAAGACGAAGGACAGTCAAGGAAACTCGTCAACGGTTTACAGCAGTTACCTTGTGTTCGCTTTTTAGTAAAGTTTTCTTTCACTGAGCTTTTTTTATAATGACTGTGAATTTTTTTAGTTTAATGTTTGAAGTCGTTTTTTTTTGTTAAAAATTATTTAAATTTGGGAAGCTTGTTCAGGAAAATTTATATCTAAGGCACACTTTTTAAAGTAAACTCTTATACTTTTCCACAGTTAACTTTAGTTAAGACTTTGTGTTACATTTTAGTTTTCCGGTTTCACTTTTGACAGTATCATCAGGGCTTTATAACTAAAGTAAACTTAGTTCATCTTATTAATAAACATGGTGTAAAGTACTCCAAAGTTGAACCTGGTATTACAATATACTTTATTACAATGTGATATAGACTATAATTTCAACTAAATTTTACTTCTAAGTTAATCCACGTTTATTAATAAGATGGAGTGTGTTTTATTTTACTGACGATAACTAACAATCAAATACTGAACGTTATGATTTAATAACCTTAGAGTAGTCAATATAATCATCTAGAAAACATTTTTCATAACTATTCTTTCATGGTCAAATCACTAGGTCGATTTTGATACATACATGTTTCACGCCATGTTTCTTACGGGGTAGGCAAAGAGTATCGAGTACCAAACATTACGACCCTTTCGGACCTACATAGCTTCCTCCACATTCATAACTCTTTTCTGATAAAACATATATTCTGATACATAGAAATACCTAAATAGATACCCACCTCTGTGGTCTAGCGGTCCGGGTGTTGGACTTGACTGCATGAGGTCCCGGGTTCGAATCCCGGGTCAGTCAACAAAAAGAAAATTAGATTTTTCCAATTTTCTAATAAAAAAAAAAGTTGGTCGAGATTGGAAATGTGCCCGGTTGGCGATAGGCTTGCCACCTATCACATTGTGGGACTAAGTGTCCTCGGCTAGTCGTGGGTGCCTTGGTTGTACCTCTGCCTACCTCTTCGGGGATATGGGCGTGAAGATACTTTTTAGATACCCAAATAATTAAACCAAATCGCAGACCAAGAAACACAGAAACAGATAGACCCAACATCGTGACTGGTGTGTGAAGTTAGGAGTGTACCGTACCGTGTACCCCTTGGCCAATGAGTCAATTAAATGATGGTATGTATGGTATGGTTAAATATATAATAAAACAACGTTCACTAGGTTAGTGTGTAAAAATCTCGTGTCACTGAGTTTGTGCTCGTATAGCTACAAAACGGCTATACAGGATTTTTGTGATTAAATTTATAAACATTTGATACGTATGGGAATAGGTCGCCGTGAAGTTTATTTCATATCAGTAAGATCTTCTTCATGTTGGTCTGAGCTTCTTTGTAAAATAGACCATCAGCTTCCTGCCTGGTAGCTCGTAAAAGACGGGCATAGGCGTACCGTCACTAATACCGTGACATCTGACTAGGTGGTAGAGTTTCACTGCGACTCGTCTGGATTGCTATCACCGTCTTACCTATTCCTGCCGCCATAACGTCATGACGTGTTCCGGTTCGGAGGGTAAGGTAGCCGGTAAACTTACTTTTGATTGAAGCCTAACATCTCGGCCTCAGGTTGACAACGCACCATTACCACCTTAGGTGTCTCTAGGCGGCGTAAATTTCTTACCCTCAGGAAATCATTTTGCTTGTTTGCCTTCGAATATCATAAAAAAAGTTATATTTATAGAATAACTACACTAACACTAAGAAATATTTGCCAAGTTAATTAATACATGGGTATAAACATAATAGACATTATTAACCTCTAAAATTTCTAAATATAAATTCTCTCGTTGACTAACTGAAACATATCTAGTGATTATATTTCCTTAGTCTAAGTATAATATAGTTTTAACGAAATAGTTGCTCTACTGATCTACTTACATGCAATTTTCTATACTCCTCTACCTCTTGCACTTCATACTTCTATCTCACTCATACCTCTATTGTATAAAATTTTTGAGCCGACTATATATGTATACTGTAGTACTTACTGTATTAAAATATTCTAAATGTAGATTAATTTACTGCCATCGGACCCTGTTTGTTACCCTTGCATCACAAAACATTGGCTTCTAAGAATTAATTGCTGATAAGGATGGCAATTTACGGTCTCCAATTATTTTCAGCAATCCTTTGAACCTTTGGAATGTGTTATGGTTATTATACCCGATCCAATTATGCGAATTATTTTATTTTCAAGGGTTATATGAGTTATATTTTGTTCTTGATATGAATATAATAGTCTTTTATTCATTCAGTTCTTTATTCGAAATGTTGTTTTAGACCACGCAGAGCTTTTTATATTAAAGAAGAATTTTGGTAGTTCGTTTTCATGTGATAAATTAGTATAACTTCAAGGTGGTTCCAAATAAATTTTATACTAACTTAGTAGAAGATTCCGACTTACATAGACCGACCCTTTCCAGCTTATAATAGAATGTAACGTATTTCATAATACAATTAGTTTATAAGAAGTCATGCTAAAATAGATTGCCCTAAAATCCTAGACAGAATATTTTTAATTAGGTATATTAAAAAAAATTTTTTTCGTTTTTTTTTTCAATAAAAAGCGCATGTGTCTAATTTTTTTTTTTTCACTACCCAATCCCCATGAAAGTAACTAGCGCTATCATACCGAGTAGGTCCCGGTATTCTGTACATTCTACTTACGTAAGACGTAGCGTCGGTATAAAATTTTCTTATTAATATCCTCGGAATCTTATTATTTTAATATTGCAATGTTAAATGAAAAATCATTTTTTAAAAATAAAAAAAATATTATGTACAGGTTTTTTTAAAGTTCGTTTTTTATGTAACCCAATTATTAACATCAAATTCCAAAAACAGTACAAACAATTCGACAAAATTATTTATGTAATACTTTTATCTAAATGTTAATAATTCATAGGTATTGTATTCTAAAGTACCTAATTCAAATTCCAATTGCAATTCAATTTCAATGTCCAATTTGCACGAAATCGAGTATCGAACGTAACCCTACTGGCCCTATCCGTCGTTGCCCAGAATAGTATCACTATGCGTTACCTATACCTCCATAACGACCGTGTTTGTCTGTCATGTTGTGATTTGTAAAAGGATAATTGAAAGCCTCTCGAAAGAAAGAAGG
>NJDC01001118.1:184590-213884 GCA_002245475.1 Calephelis virginiensis
CTGACTGAAAACTTGGAAAACATGGGTTTTTATACAGTATTATTGCTGAATTGTAGGGTAAACTGCAATTCAGCAATTTGGCGATGAAAATAGGGATGTAACAGAACGTAACCCTACTGGCCCTATCCGTCGTTGCCCGGAATAGTATCACTATGCGTTACCTATACCTCCATAGCGACCGTGTTTGTCTGTCATGTTGTGATTTGTAAAAGGATAATTGAAAGCCTCTCTAAAGAAAGAAGGTTAACATGTGACAGATATGTCACAAACGCATAATTACATTTATTACTAGCTATTCAACTTTGACTTCGTCTACATAGATTAGATTTTCATACAAATTTCACGATTTTGGAAAAAAGTAGCCATAGCAGTAGTTTAAACTCAGGTCTTTAGCTATATGCATTTTATAATTCTATTAAAATCAGTAGCGGCGAAATCCTAAAAGACACAGACAAACTTTCGCATTTATAATATAAGTATTGATAAGTGGATATTATAGATAGAAATCTTTCTTCCCGTTTTTCTTAAAACTTCTTTGAACTTCAATAAAATTACAGGTAAGTACTCAAAAGACCAAGTGAGAAAAGGTAAAATATTTTCCCGTAAAAGATACAAAGTGCAAACTTTTCAATATTTTTCACTTGCACTTCTATCCACTATAAACATTTGCATTTTGTATTCATCGGTGTTACTTTTGCGAGTTCTTTATCTTTTTATACCTTGAGCATAATGACATCTAGATGAAGTAATACATTTCCAAAGAGCTGAAAGAAGCTCAAAGGTCCGGTGAGAATTTGAATTCAAAAGCGCTGCAATGCTTCATTACATTTATTATTTCAAAATGTAACTAGAATCATATTGAATATTATGAGAGAATATTTTCGTAATGAATAGTTAAAATAACTGAACCGTGTCATGCTTTAAAAATAAAGGGGTATTTAGAAAATATTTTTAGCCATTAAAATGAATTAATCACTAAATTTTGTTCAAAGGTGACACTATAGTTTAGTCCGGGAGAAACTAAAAAATCATAAGAATTGAAAAACTATGATTAAGTTTGTGGTGACGAGAAATATGTTAGTATAAACATAATTAATAGATTGCAATTTAAAATTAATTAACAAAATCATATTGTTATTACGGTTTTTGTAATATTCTACTATGTTTTAGTTTCTTTTGTGTTACAGATTCTTATATTATATAATTTTTTTTTATGATATTGGAAGGCAAACAAGCAGATGGATTTCCTGATGGTAAGAAATTCCCGCCGCCTAGAGACACCAAAGGTGGTAATGGTGCGTTGCCAACCTGAGGCCAGGATGTTAGCCCTCGAGCAAAAGTAAGTTTACCGGCTACCTTACGCTCCGAACCAGAACACGTCATGACGTTATGGCAGCAGGAATAGGTAAGGCGGTGGTACCAATCCGGGTGAGTCGCTGCGAAACTCTACCACCTAGTCAGATAATATTATCTTTATACCAGCAACAGTAATTGTGATTTGTACTATTATTATAAATCTTTCATAAGAAAATCAATTGCTGTTCGTTATTCTTGCTAAAACCCGAGAACAGGTGTTCTTTGATTAATTTTAGTTTTGAGTTATTTGTGAAAGTCCAGGGAAGGTTTAAAAGATAAGAAATAAAGGAAAACTAGGAAAAACAATAGTTCAGTTTTTCCATACAAACAGAACGAGTGGCACATAGTTTGCCGAGACAGCTAGTGTATGAAAAATAATAAAACATTTTGATAGTACAACTTAAACTTGGTTTAAAGTACATACAGACACATTATTGCATGGAGAAATAAAACGAAAGTTTGTCCACTCAAACGTCCACCGATACTTTACTATCCAAAAAAAAAGGTAGTTGTACGTCCAACGATACTTTAGTATCATTAGCTACATAATTATAAAACCGTCATCTATCGATAATATACATTACTTTTTGCGTGTTTGAGTTGTGGAGTCAATAAATGACGAACTGCTTTACCAAATAATCATGAGATGGTAGTGTAAGAAGACTCGACAAATAAAAACAAACGTTTATATTCAGACCACTCACGCGTTGATCAAGTGTTTTTGAAGGGCCAGCGATTTTGTCGTAAGTACTTTAGTTTTATTCACTGGTTCATAGATTGCTAGCTGCTACCTGCGGCTTCGCCCGCGTTTTCGCAGAAACCCGGTGTGCGATCGGGATTAAAAATAGCCTATATGCTAATCCAGGTCACAATCTATCTGTCTTCCAAATTTCAGACAAATCCGTTCAGCCATTCGAGCGTGAAAGAGTAACGAACATCCATACATCCATACTTACAAACTTTCGCATTTATAATATTAATAGGATTATACATTGAAATAAACTAGATAATTTGTGCTTTATAATTAAGTATTCATATCTCAGGTTTAAGAATAAAATCAAGTCATATTTTGATTTCAAAGTATAGTGTTTCGAAAAAAATTACCTAGGAGCGGCCATTGTTGTTATTGTCCCAATTTTAGTTACTTCTACATAGTTTTTCAGTGAAATATGAATTGATAGTTTGTCATAAACATAATAATACACTGTGAAAACAGAAATATACAATATTCACGGAAGATTCCATAAAAATGACATTGTATTCCTCAGGTGTTTAGGTTTGGATAGATCACTATCCACGGACAGAACTAAAAATGTTCAAATTGAGGCTGTGTACAAACAGCAAAATATGATTGCAATATTTTTTTCGTTTCGTGTAGTGTTGTTTCTTTGCCTGTTTGATATAAGGAATAATGTTATGTTTATTAATTATTGTCGAATTTTGCTATAGTTTTAGACTTTTCTTGGTGGTTTCATCTCACTTTATTTCCCTTGTGGTGGTTTAATAATATAATTCATCAATACAGAAATACAGATGATACATCAAATACTAGGCCTATACTGGAACATCACCATTTTCCTGTAAAAACTGGCTTTAAACAAAGTCGATGTTGGCAATGCACCAGCGAAGTGCCTAGAATGTAATATAAATTTATGCAAAGGTGGCTGTTTAATGGCGTACCACACATAATTGTTTGATTTTTTATTTATTTTTACAGTTACAAAGTTCACACTTTTTTTATTTATTAAGGATTATTAAATAAAACACGACATTTATATTATTATTAGTATTTATTTTGAAACCCCACCTAGAAAACACCATAACCGTATTTTTTTAAGGTGCGTAAATAAGTCTGAACGAGTCCTTAAGCGGCCATCTTGCTTTTATTTTGAGTTTGCGAGCGAGTCGAAAGCGCTTGGGCCCATCGCGATAATATTATTAAGAGAGGTGTTTTGTTTCAATTTATTTAACTACTTCGATTTATTTAACTACTTTATAAATATTCATGCATCATTTTAAAGGAAAAAACGTCTAGTTTGTTGTGCCATTGTTTAATTGGTAAAATAAATAATATTTTTTCGTTTTGGTGTAAATGAATACAAAATTCATGTTATTTCACCTTCAAGTTCAATATTTATACCTATTTTTAATACATTAAATTAAATTTTCAGACCTTAAAAAATATTTAGATTTAATATGTAGTCTTTTATAAAATTTTCGTAGTATTTTTATTTACTCTAGGTATTATAGTTAAGAAGCTATAAAAGTTTTTTGATACACCATGCGAGCGCGATACCAACCGAATCAGCGCCACGCGTAGTTGGACGGACAACGGTATAATAGGTATTAGGTCCGGACGTGTGAGTGGTTAGAAACAACGAATCATAACATACTTTTTATTTTCTAGTAATTCGATGTTGGACTTGAGTTCATAAGATCCCGGGTTCGATTCTCGAGTCAGACAAGAAAAAATTTGTTTTCTCCAGTTTTAATTTAAAAAAAGTCAATGCCCAGGATAGGCCAAAGGTCCTTGACGTGCCCAGTTGGTAATAAGTTTGTCATTTCTCACGTCATAGGATAAATCCTAAAGTATAAGTAAATAGTACAGATAAATCATAAAATATCATATTAAAGTATCTTGGGCTAGTTATGGGTGGCCTAGTTGCACCTCTATCTACACTACGATATATACTACGATACAGGCGTTGAGATATTTTAAGATTACAGCATATTGTTTTTGAATCTAAGTTTTGAGCGTAATAAGTAAAGTTTGCATCATAATTGCTTACATACATAGCAGCATCCACATCTGTGTTACGGTAGATAAATTACAGAAAAACCTCCCAAAAGGTATAGTATATAAGTGTAATGTAAGAAACAAATGTCTGAGCGTCATGAAACCATTAGGAACAGACACAAGAAATTAACCCTAAAACGTCGGCTAGATATCGTACAGTACAGTAACTGTACAATACATGTTGTGTGTGCCAAAGCCATTAATGATGCCGAAAACTGTAACTAAATAGAAGAAAAACAAGAATGTGAACACTGGATTTCCTGGCCGCCTCAACGAGAAGAATAATCGGTAAACGCTAGGATTATGATGACAGCTGTTTCTTCCCATAAGAATATCCTTACGATTTCTCAGTTTAGCTGGAGTCATGTTCTTTCGTTTGTCAGTGTTTGCATATTCTGTCAAGGATTATGACAGGCAAAAGTTCTTAGTCTTTCAAATGCTCTCGTTGATTGACTACCATATATCTGGTGATTCTATTTTGTTAGTCTAAGTATAATACAGTAGTTTTTACAAAGTAGTTGCTTTACTGGTCATATCACATGCAATTTTCGATATTCAGTTCATCCTCAATATTCAGATTAATCCGTCTCCTAAATCATAAATTCGCGTGATAAAACTTTATTATCACAGCATCATGTTTATGATAAATCGTTTTTGTGGCCCTCTTTCCCAAGATGGGCAGTAAAATGCTTGAATCTGTGAATATTTAAGCCGGCTACATCCAAAATACGATGTGTTTAACACCTCATGAAAAGTTATCACCACTATCCAGAGATTGTGGAAACACAGTGGATTATCATCGCCAAATAAAAAGGGCTAAACTTTATTGAATTCCTTGTTATCAACTAATACTAGCATTACTAAAAACACTGAGCTTAAAAATGTGAAAAGGGTTAATTTGCTTTTTGTATTTATTATCGACAAATACTTGTCATCACTAAAAAACCTTGCGAAAGTTGTCAGTGAGCGTTGACATGATCCATTGATCAGTATTGCTAAAAAATACTGACCTTGTAAAAGTTATCGAAGGTGTTAATATGTTACTTTTGCTCGAGTCCTAACATCCCGGCCTCAGGTTGGCATCTTATCATTACCACATTTAGTGTCTCTATCCGGCGTGAATTTCTTACCATCAGGAAATCCGTCTGCTTGTTTGCCTTCCATTATCATAAAAAATATTTAATTAATGTTGCCTAATACTTACATCACTAAAAAAACTGTCCTCATAAAAGTTGTCAGAAGGGTTAACATGATATTTTATTGAATTACTATTTCGTAATACTTGCATTATTATTAAAATATATTGTTAATCTTACAAACGTTGTCAAAAGAGTTTATAATCTAAAGATTAATATTAATAAGATGAAATATTGATGATAGAAGACAAATATTGCATTAATGAATAAAACTAAAACAGGGTTAAGATTGAGTGTTATTTTGTAGGTTACCTTCTAAATTAGTTCAGGATAAGGCTTAACACAGACATGACGGCAAGATTATGGTTTGGGAAAGTTCCAATCCGAGAGATTTTAGGACCAATTTACGCCTAGTGTGAGTGATATCAGTTGTGGAATCTTAATTACTAGATTTTGATAACTTTCAGTTGTGGTTGGCGGTTCGATTCCCGACGAGGGCGGGCAATTATATAAACTTATACTGGAATTTATTAAAGTATTTCTATATTATAGTATTGTCGACGAACACATAAGCATATAACTTGCTTACTTTGGCTGATTTCACAGATAATATTGAAAACCGATTTTAATAAACGTAAACGAGTGTAAACGAGTTCAATTATCATTCCAGTAATCCAGTTCATAAGCTACTGTAAGTAATGTTTTAAATTTGACAAATGTTTTATCTCCATCTCCTGAGAATCTTCTTACCGCGTAAAATAGTTTGATGACAATTTTTTTTCAATTACTAAACTTTCTTTGACTATCAAATTGACTTGACTGATTTGACTAATCTCGTTTTTACGTTGATTGCGTTTAAATTTGACGATGAAATCCAACGTTAGCGGTTTGATTGAATCTATGTTATTTGTCCACGGATATTTATTTATTTAATTTTTGATGGGGTCGAAAATACCCCTATATAAGCAATGTTATAACTAAGAGAATTTTTGTATAGCAATTCTATCAGTTGACATTGATTAGCAAACACCATCATGAATCATACAGCTGCACAAATTGCACAAAATTTGTTGGATTTACCTTTTTTAGTTTTTAAAAAGTAATATCCATATTCTATATCCCTGAAGAGGTAGGCAGAGGCACAGCCAAGGCACCCACGACTAGCCAAAACACTAAGTCTCACAGTGGGATAGGTGGCAAGCCTAACGCCAAACCGGGCGCACTCATCCAACCCCGAGCAACATTTTATATTTATAAGAAAATTGGAAAAACCGTATTTTCTTTTTGTTGCCCGAACCGGGATTCGAACCTGGGACCTTATGCAGTCAAGTCCAACACCTGAACCGCTAGACCACAGAGTTTTAGTTTACTTTATTTAGTTTTTAGTTTTAGTTTACTTTATTTAGTTTAACTGTGTTATTTATATATAGTGTTGTGATAATAAGTATCGTCTAGCATCTATAGATAGACAAATTCGGATTATACAATGTGGGAAATTTGTCCAGTGGAACAAGTTATCTAATTATTCTTCTACCCAGTGAGGTTCTTACATCGAAAAACACCAGGGTAAAGTAATGACACAAGTCATAAATCGTATAAGTGTGATAATGTAGACGCTATCAAAAATAAAAATGGTCTATTTATGACTGCTCTTTGTACGATCCAAAGTTTTTAGGTTCAGGAGAAAGGTCAAGAAATTTATCTTTTTATGTCTAAGTTTGCGAAATAATGACGTTTGAGATTTATCTAGTAGTTTATTGCTCGACCCTTTAGATGTATAATATGTTAAATGTGAAAAAAGTAATTTTGCTGCCTTCACTGAAAGACAAATATAACAAAGTTGTAACAAAGTAAGAAATTTATTTTTATGTAAATACTTTAAGAAAAGCGTAACTTGGACTTGGTTTTGATTGTAAAGTGTTCAAGAGTTTAATTACTTTCGTGATCAAATTTAAAAACGATTTTTTTATAAATCCGAGGGTGGCGTTAAGAGTTTCCGAAACCAGCGACAAGGTACAAGGTAGGAAGGCAGCTACAAGGGTAGAATTAGGTAGGTTTGCCAGGATAGGAAACAAATTTCACAAAAATTGGACACTGATACTCACTGACTACTTTCTAAAACACTTGGCTCGAAGATATGGATATATATGAATGTAAACATTTCCTAACTCGCTTAGGTATTTGACTTAAAAATAAATAAATACTCCTCGTCACATTGCACGGATAAAAACTAACCTTAAAGTTAGCAAATAATGTGTTTGAATTATGTCCGAGTGTTAGTCAAAGATATTTATACATAGAAGCACTATAACAAATTTAAAAAACACTCATCTATACTAATCTGGGGGCACTAGAGTGCCCCCGCCAAGACGAGCCAAGCAAAGCGCAAGCGCAAGGGCACTACCTATCTTTTCTCGAAGCGGTTCGTCGTATTTTTGAACCTTTATAACTTGAGTTGTTATCGCCTCTGTGGTCTAGCGGTCCGGGTGTTGGACTTGACTGCATGAGGTCCCGGGTTTGAATCCCGGGTCGGCCAACAAAAAGAAAATTGGATTTTTCCAATTTTCTAATTTAAAAAAATGTTGGTCGGGATTGGAATTGTGCCTGGTTGGCGATAGGCTTGCCACCTATCACATTGTGGGACTTAGTGTCTTCGGCTAGTCGTGGGTGCCTTGGTTGTACTTCTGCCTACTTCTTCGGGGATATGGGCGTGAAGATACTTTTTTTTATAACTTGAGTTTAGATTATACCACATAAACAAAATTTTCGGGATATGATGTCAGTGGTAGACTTAATAAGCTTCTAAAGTTTCAATTGCATATCTCTTATACTTGAGATTTTATTGACTTCTAAAATACCCTGATTTCGTCACTCACTCACTCACTCACTCACTGATGATCAACAAAATTCTTAAGGTACTTCCTGAAGTCCTAGAAAGCTGAAATTTGGTATGTAAGCTAGTATTAGTACCCAAACAACAAAAAATCCTAAAACTTAGAACTTTTACATCCCAACTATTTAAACTAGGGGTGAAAGTTTGTTTGAGACTTCCGCAAATGTTGATACTAGAGGTCTGAATGAGGTCATGGAGAGTAAATCTTTTGATAACGTCGTATAAAAAGTGTTGCAGTGTGTACGAAAAAAATCCGAAAACCGCACTCCACTCCCAACTTTTCCTCCCTCACCCCTGTGTCTCAGAAATAACAGCACGTTGAAGAATTTGGTTTGCGGTATCCGTATTAAGAGGGCTAAATTATAGTATAACAAAAATTTTAGTTTTTCCCCTCGCCCTAATTTTTACCCCCCCTAAGCCTGTGTCTCAAAAATAACAACACGTAGAAGAATTCTGTTTATTACGGGATCATGCTGAGGGGGCTAAAAAAGTAAAAAAAAAATATGGTAAAGGTTTGAATCTGAAATTCCCTATTTCAGATTCAAACCTTTAGCATCAATCTGGTGAGATATTTGACCTGGAAATTGATACATCAAAAGGTCTGGGAGCACGGGATCGTTTAAACGTTCGATGTAATGTAATTCGGTGCGAAGAACAAAACAGAGAGCTTAAAAGCCTAATTACAAAAGATTAGCTGCAAAACGCAGAAGTAAAATTGATAACAACATTTTGGAAGGCGTTTGGCTCGAATAAGGTATTTTGTCTTTTGTCTTTTGTCGAAGCTCTGCGACATATTCTTTTTCTTATCTGGTTCTTGTTAGTCCAACGAAACCAAAAATGTTGACGGAGTTGATTAAGCCTCTAGATCCGCTGGTAGTGAGTTAAGGAATTCTTAGAATGATCCTGGTATATAGGATGTAAATAAGAGATAGAGGAAAGATTTGATTTTTGTTTGATTGTTTGAAATGAATAGGCTCCAAAACTACTGGACCGATATCAAAAAATTCTTTCACCATTAGAATGCTACATTATCCCTGAGTGACAAAGGCTTTGTTTCATCAAAATCGGTGGAGTAGAATCCAAGTTACGCAGGCGAAGCTGCATGAAACTGCTAGTTCAAAATAAGGAGGAAGTTATAAATGTTGTCGATGTCGATTCAATTTTTCTAGAATTCGAAGCGACCATACAAATTCACTAAGGCCTAACAAAGAGCAATTTGTAATTACATTCCACAAATACTAAAATAATATGAACATTCAGCCTTGTTGTGTTATGACAGACCACGTGTTGGTGCAGGCTCCTTTACAGAATGTGTTAAACCCTAATATTTGAACCAGTTATGAACTCAGTTTTTCTCTTAAACCGAAGATTAATAAAAAAAAAATACATGACCATCATATTTGCAGGCGTAGCGTTGCAGATAAAGTGATGATGTATTTTCATTTATAAAAAAAAAATCAGTTTCAGAAAAAATATGACCTCATACCTACTTCAAGGAAATGATTAGGATTACCCACATTTTTTAAAAACTATTACATTATTTTTAGAAAATTTTGATGGTTTGACTTCATTTTTTAACTTTTTTTACAAACTCGAAAATTATCTGAATCATAGATAGGCAATTAAAAATCTCTTTGATTGATAAACTTGCATCCAAGCTAGAAAAAAAGAAAAGGGCTGAAGTGTTCTTGTCCCATCTGTAAAAACCAAATCACCACATAGTATAAGACTAAGTCGATTCCTCTGTCCCTATGTCCTTTTGTATGCTTGAATATTTAAAACTACGCAATGGATTTTATGCTAAGCTCTACCACCTAGTCAGTTGTCATGGTGTTTAGCGACGGTAAGCCTATGCCCGCCTTTTACGAGCTGCCTGGCAAGAAAGGCAGATGGTCTATTATGCAAAGGAGCCTGGACCAACACGTGATCTGTCATAACACAACAAGGCTGAATGTTCATATTATTTTAGTATTTGTGGAATGTAATTACAAATTGCTCTTCGTTAGCTGCCTGGCAGGAAGGCAGATGATCTATTCTGCAAAGGAGCCCGGACCAACACGGGGAAAATATATCCATATTTATCACATAAATTACTCTCTATACCCCGTGGGTGGTATAACGCGCGATTGTGCTTCAACTAGCTCATCAAGAACATGATAAGCTGGATCAGTCTTTGGTGGTGAGGTCTAAACGGGGAGTTTGGTACCCGGACGCGAGGGACCAACAGCCTTTAAAGATTTAGTATGCAATTTAATAATAGTCTTTACTAACTTGTATGAGTAGGGTCTTGTCAAAGATTTACCTTGATTAAGAGAAAGGACATATTTAATTATAGTTGAAAGCGTTGGTCCTTCAGGCCGCGTTTAATTAAGTAAGTGAGCCCCATAACCAGAGGAATTAAGTTGAATCTAGTTGGAGAAATATTATTTTAGTTCATATAGTTGAATTCATATAGTAGCTGTTGTTTAACTTAATTAATTTTATTGAGGTACCCTTTTGACATATACTTAGGGATAAAAATTGACCTCCTCCAAGGTCGTATCAATATTTGTTAAGATTTATTGAAATCGGTTTTTCTCTTAAAACTTCCAATTTTTCTTAATACACTAGCTGATCTGGTAGACGTCTTACTAGGTGGTAGAGTTTCGCAGCGACTCGCGCAGATTCCTGCCGCCATAAGGTCCAATGCTTGCCGTTGACGTGTTCTGGTTCAGAGGGTAGAGTAACCGGTAAACTTACTTTTGCTCGAGGCCTAACTTCCCAGCTTCAGGTTGGCAACGCACCATTACCACCTTTGGTGTCTCTAGGTGGCGTGAATTTCTTACCATCAAGAAATCCGTCTACTAGTAGACTGAATATTTAACCTTTTTTTATTTATGTTGTTTTTTACTGTTCACATATCACTTATAATCATTTATTTATTGTTTTCTAAATAGCCTACCGGTTCCTTTTCGTGAAACTGGTAGGCTTACAAACATTATGACCACCTCGTTGGTCGAGTGGCTAGCGTAAACACCTAACTACGCCGAACAACCTCGAGGCTTAGGTTCGATTCCCGACGGGGGCAGGCATTTGTGTGATGACCATTTTCAAATGGTGTAATTTGTCCAGAGATATTTATTAATTGAATCTAACCCCAAAGTAAACAAATTGTATGCTTGTGTTATGGGTGTAAGTCCACGATACTAATACATATAAATACTTAAAAAGGCACCACAATAAATTTTAAAAACACCCAGATCCGGAAATGCTGTTATATAAATGTTCATCACACAAATGCCGGCAAACGGGAGCACCGTTGGGAATCGAACCCAAGCCTTGCGGCTGGTTGATGTATTTTATCGTGCTAGCTAGTCGACCAACGAGGCGGCCCAAGTTTTTATGTATACTTCTTATATTAAATCCATTCGTAAAATAAATCTTTCACCTTCATTTAACACACTATAAAAAAATCTGGCATTGTAAATAAAGGCATGTAATTTTTTTTCCGAATTCTAATATTCGCCCGAGACTGGATTTGAACCTGTATCCTTTCGTCTCTAGCCGATAAATGCTCTAACCATTTGAGTTACTGAGGATTCAAGTCCTGCGGCTAAATTTTTAATTCCTTTCTTTTACCGTTAACACCGGTAAAAATTGCAAAAAACAATAAAACCTCAAAATAATGTAAGCAGAGGCGCAAAAAGGGCATCCACGACTAGCCGAAGACACTAAGTCCCACAATGTGATAGGTGGCAAGCCCATCGCCAACCGGGCACATATCCTATCCCGAGCAACATTGTTGTATTAGAAAATTGGAAAAACCCAATTTCCGTTTTTCTGCCCGACCCGGGATTCGAACCCGGGACCTCATGTAGTCAAGTCCAACAACTGAACCACTAGACCACACAGGCGATTATTATTAAACTATTAGATCAAAGTAAGCAAATGATCTTTTTGCACCTATATTCAGAAATTTAGACATCATCATTACCTGGGACCGAAATAAGCTTCGCGGATAGTCAATGATATCACCCCTCGACCATGGAGCTAATCAAAACAATTTGAATCCCAATTTTTTTTATGATGTTGGAAGGTAAACAAGCAGACGATTTCTGATGGTAAGAAATTCACACCGCCTAGAGACATCAATGTTGGTGATGGTGCGTTGCCAACCTGGAGTCGGGATATTAATCCTCGAGCAAAAGTTTACCGGCTACTTTATCCTCCGAGCCGTCATACGTTAACAGCAAGCAATGATGTTATGACGACAGGAATAGGGGGTGGTACCAATCCGGGCGAGTCGCTGCAAAACTCTACCACCTAGTCAGAGGTCAAGGTGTTAGTGACGGTAAGCCTGTGCTCGCCTTTTACGAGCTGCCTCGCAGGATGGCAGATGGTCTATTCTGCAAAGGAGCCCGGACACGGGGGAAACCCCAATAATAGAAAGCTAATTTAAATTACAAAAATTAGCATTAAAGGCCCTTAGGAGTATTATGTTTCAATTATAATAATAAATGTGTAATAAATGTGAAAATTCACAATTGGTTGTAGTTCTCATTTACTTTTGTTATTTCAATAAACATTATTATAAATGAAACGAATATTACATCAAGTTTAATGAATCGTTTTATTTTATAACAAATATTTATTGTATGCGTTGCGTGTTTCGAAACGGTCGTATTTCATATCACCAAATGCCACTTTTTCGTTTCCAAATAAGGATTTCGTGACGAAAGCTTAAGGTCACGTAAGGCAAAAAATTGGAAATAATATAATTAATATCTTACGGCTATGTAAAAGATTACATAAATGGCTAAGTGAGAGGATGTGAAAATGAGACTTTATCTTTTACTAGCGGCCCGCCCCAGCTTCGCATGGTTACGAAATATACATGTAAACCATCCTCTTCAAACACTTTGTCTATTGAAAAAAACCGCATTGAAATCCATTGCGTAGTTTTAAATATTCAAGCATAGAAAAGGACATAGGGTCAGAGGAATCTACTTGTTTTATACTAAGTAGTGATTTGGTTTTTATAGATGGGACAAAAACGCTTCAGCCCTTTTCTTTTTTTCTAGCTTGGATGCAAGTTTATCAATCAAAGAGAGTTTTAATTGCCTATTTATGATTCTGATAATTTTCGAGTTAATAAAAAAAAATAAAAAATGAAGTCAAACCATCAAAATTTTCTAAAAATAATATAATAGTTTCTATAAAACTGTGGGTAATCCCAATAATTTCCTTGAAGTAGGTATGAGTTAATTTTTTTCCGAAACTGAAAATCACTATTTTTTTTTATAAATCACTCTATCTGCAATGCTACGCCTGCAAATATGATGGTCATGTATTTTTTTTAAATTTATCTTCGGTTTTAGAGAAAAATTGAGTTCATAACTGGTTCAAATATTAGGATTAAACACATATTTTCTGTAATGTACAACAGAAAGTAACATAATTATTTTTTTTCTAAAGACGTTAATTTCGAAGTGTGTGTTTTTTTTGTGAAAGTTTACGATTTCTCTTATTTCGAGGGAAATTTATTTAATCGTGTTTTGATTTCCTATTACTAACTTTTAAAGGATTTTGTTTATTAGTGCCACACGAAGTCATTGTAAATTATCTGTTCTCAAAAGTCTAGTTTTAGATTTTCGTGGGGAACATTCGGAATTTTAGGGACGTGCAGGATACAAGAAATACCTATATACTGATATGGAACCAATATGGAAAGGGTGTGTTTCCAACAACAACTTATTCAGCAAATCGAAATACGATACTGGCGAATGTTTATTTATAAACATTTTTGATAAGTTCTATTGGATTAATAAACGATTTGTAATTATTTTTTAACTTGACGTTGGCAGAATTGTGTTAAGTGTGCCAATCTTGATGAGTTATCGTAATAATTTATCACCTAGTTTTTTTATGCTGATAGTGAAGATTATAGCCCTACTTCTTACTAATTGCATAGCAGGTAGGCTTACACTCTTTATAAGAGTCTAAGCCCAACTTGAGGTATTTACAGGTAAAAAGTATCCAGGTAAGCAACGAAGATAGCACAATTGGATATTTACTTACTAATTGCGTGGACGATAAGCTTGCACTCTTTAGGAGAGTCCAGGATGAACTTGGGGTAATTTACAGGTAAAAAGTATTCAAGTAAGCAACGAAGATAGCATACTTGGATACTTACTTACTGATTGCAAGGACGATAAGCTTGCACTCTTTAGGAGAGTCCAGTATGAACTTGAGATAATTTATAGGTAAAAAGTATTCAAGTAAGCAACGAAGATAGCCTACTAAACTACTTTTTTATATACAAACTGCGATTAAGTCTGTCACCGAGTCTGACTGATTACGCTAGTGGAATCGACTACTACTTTGTTCAAGTGGTTAACATACTAGTAATGGCATAATTCGCGCAGTTTGGGTTCGTTTTCCGATGGAGGCATGGATTTGTATGAATAACAGGGAGTCTGTTTTTAGCATTTATTAAATTTATTTTAGTATCTATTTCAATTTTTTTGTATCTTCGAATAATATTCGTAACACGGCCATATTATACGGTAACTTTGGGGCTACATTCATTTGTGTGAATTACTCAATTTCGTCCGGGTCCTTTTTGTAAAATAGACCATCTGCCTACCTGCTAGGCCGCTTGTGTAAAGCGTGCAAAGATGACATGGGTTGTTAGTAATAGGATAACTGGTGGAGGTTTTGCAGATTTTTTCCGGGTAGGGATCTATCGCCTCGCTATTACTGCCACCATAATAACACTGCCATATTCTGTTCCGGAGATTAGGGTAGCCGGTAGAAAAGCACAATAGGTCCAAATTACTGGTCACAAGGCCGTACACAATATATCTATGATAAAAATCAATAGGATTTATTTTACAAAAGAGAGCCATAAGGGCAATTTACAATCTAGGCCCAAGAGTTTCCCTGAGAGAAAAATTCAAGGAAATCAGAATTCTAACTGTAGCATCCCAGTATATCTTTGAAAACTTAATGTATGTGACAGAAATTCAAATTCATTTAAAAGAAATTGTGATATACACTGTGTCAATAAAAGGAATAAAATAATCTTGCTGTGCATGTGTCTCGTCTCCACAGAGTAAGCCATTCTTTCATGGGCCAATGTATACAGTTCTACAATAAACTTTCCAATTATATAAAATAACTTCTTATTAATAAATTTAAGAAATGTATTAAATGAAAAGGGTTATTATACCATTGCTGATTATTTAGTTGATAAGACGGCTTAGGATTAATTGCTCCTCAGGCCAATCTCTTATAAATATAATGTATCATTACATTATTTATTGTAAACATATTTTTAAAAAAAAGACAAGCCCGCTAAGTTTCTTGCCGGGTCTTCTCATTGTGCGGCCGCGTTCCGATCCGGTGGTAGATTTATAGTATAGACGCGTCACAGGTGCCTCTAGTAGGTTTACGTGAAATAAAGATATATTATTATTAGGCCATAGTCGTCTCTCATCAACAGGAAAGATGTGTGCTTCTTCAAGTTGTAATCACAAAAAAGGAAAAGATATATTTATTTACGTCATTTTTTTAATATATACAGCAACTCATTATATAGTTTCTATCATTTGGTCAAATTGCAACATATTTCAACATAAAGTATTAAAAATCATGTTTAGACTATCACGTACACATCGCTCTCTACAGAATATGAACAGAAATGAAATATAAAAGTAAATTTAAGATAAATAACAAAAACAAAAGTTGTTCTTTCGCTGAATAATGTTCACGAAAATATAATTTCCTGTAACAATTGTGCTCAAATACCGCAAGATTCTGAAATATTATGTTCAATCACAAAGCGCGTATGAAAAACTAAGAATAAAAGAGTACTTGACACGTTATTATTTCGTGAAAAAGCAGTATATTACTTTCGCCTCGATTCAAAACATACAGAATGTTTTAAATCTAAATGTGACAAATGCTACTAGTTTGAGTATTTAATCATAATATTAAAACGTGAAGCAAAAACTTTGGACCCCTTTTTACGAAAATTGCGCTGGTAGAGGAGTATGAAATTTGGCACACTTATAGTTTATATTTAGGAGAAGTGCAGAACGCTAATTTTTTTTAAAATAATGATTAAAAAGTGCAATAATTAAAAAAATAAAGCAATACACGAACTACCATGCATTTGACACAAACAAACAAATATATAGAAGGTAACGATAAACAGCACAAATGGCGTACAAACTATAAGCATACAGTTTGGAAACAAAGCAGATGGTCTTGAGAAATGAAGATGGCATTCTTATCAACAAGATATTAAAGTTTATTATGGTCACTAGTTTAAATAAACACCTTAAAACTTTAAACACAAATTTTTGACGTTCGTTTGCGTGTACTTGAGCATGGATGTGTGTAGCATCGTAGCTCCTAAACGAATGGACCAATTCCAATTTTTTTCGTTTCAAAGCTGACGTGTTCGAGGTTATTTTTAGCCACGATTTACGGATAGTTTTTTTAGGAGTTTAGTTTTAGTTCAGAGATTAGGCTTCAAAGTTTCTACATGTATGATTTTTTTTTAATCAAAAATGTTATTCTTTCTACTTATTTGAATGTGTCTTCTACACGTTGGTTGTTTAAAAAAGTCGCTTGTAAGCAATAGCATTTTGTATAAATATTTTTGTCAATGTAATATATGCTCTTGTGATATAGTAGTATAATAAATAGTTTATTAATGTTGTTAGCTTATAGATAAAATTATAATGACGACTTTATGATTTTAGTATTACGTAAATTTTAGTTAAGAAATGTTTGAAACAAAGCCTTTGTAATGTAAAATATACATTTTTAATGTAAATTATCCTTAGATGTTATTCTTGTTACTTATTTTAATATGTCATATATACGTTGGTTGTCTTGTCACTTTCAAGCGATAAACATTTTTTTTTATTATTGTAACATATACTTTTGTGATATAGTTGTGCAAAAAATAGTTTACTAATATTGCAAGCTTAAAGAGAAAATGATAATGACTTACATTATGATGTTGACTTTTTCAGTCTTATATAAATTTTATTTAAAAAATATATTAAGCAATGATTTTGTAATGTAAAATGTACACATTTAATGTGAATTACCCTTATAATGTACATCGACATTCCAATCACATAAATAATATCCACAAAGTGTTAAACCAAGTCGCTTTCAGAAGTCCCTATTTATGCACAGATTTTTAATACTTCTCAAAAGATTTACATGAGGTTTTTCAATAGAGTGATACAAAAGTAAGGTTTCCGTGTTTATCATTACAGAAGTTCATCCATCCAAACGAAACTGGGATGAGCTGCCAGTAATATAGATTAAAATATAACTGATGACTAAATTGATGACACTTCGTGACAGGAGTACTTTTTTCTGTAGGTATTACATAAATGTTCTGGAAGAAGTATTTGAAAGAAAGCCTTTGTAATAAAAATTATACATGTTTTAATGCAAATTATCCTTAAATTCTTTGAGCTAGTGCCTCCGACTGTATATCGAAGATCCAATCACATGAATAATAAATTTTATTTGAATTTTCTTTGACGCTTATTTTCTTTTCCGGAATAATCTTTTGAATTGGCAAAAGAAACTTTGTATGTAGCTCCGACGCTTTTATACAACTTTATTACCTTTCTTCCATATTTACATAAAATTTAAATGTCTAGATAAAGACATAACGCTCTCGTTTCACAGTCAAATGTCAAGATAGAGACTGTTTTATATTTATTACGGTAACTTTATCCAAAAATGTTTTATTGTTTCTTAGGAAAAAAGACTATGAATAAGCAATATAATTTATTAACTGAATTCGTAACTTACATGTTTTACGGGATGTTCTGAACTAAACATATAATCTAAACTATAACATTGTACCCCATCAAAATTTGCAAAATATTGATTGGGCATCTTCCACTGTTCGTTTTGCGTTAACGTTCAGAATAAAACCACCGTTTGTGGAAGAACTCTCCCTCTAACATACCTTTACCATGGGTTTTAGGTTCTTTAACTTTACTAGCAAGCGTCTCCGTTAATTGTATGTATGAAAAGTTTGAACACCGCCTCTAGCGGTAACTAAAAGAATGTTTTTAGAAAAAAAGCGCTGTACATTTTACATGTCAATTACCGATCTTAATTAATCTATACCAACACACGGTATAGGCTCAGTATTTTAAAAAACCGACGAGTTGCACTCCGGGATCGCCGACAGAAGTGAAAACTTGAATATCAACGTTGTGCATTTTTAATATTTTGGAATGGTTAGGGAATAATTTTGCAAAAATTGCTTTAATTATCTTGATGTCATGATCTCATACTTGAATAATAGAGTTCAGAGGGTCAAAATAAATGGTAAAACTTCTTCGTGTTCTGCGGTTACGATTGGCGTACCACAGGGCTCTATTCTTGGTCCATTTCTGTTTCTTGTATATATAAATGACTTATCTTATTACATAAGGGATACCCACGATATTGTTTTGTTTGCGGATGACACTTTACTTATATTTAAAGTGAAAAGGCAATTAGGTAAGTATGACAAAGTAAACAATGCGATATCTAAAGTTGTACATTGGTTCACAGTTAACAATCTTCTTTTAAATCGTAATAAGATGAAATGTATTAGATTTTCAATGCCCAATGTTAGGCTAGTGGATTCCAATGTACAACTAAATAGATCTAAGCTGGATCTGGTTGAATCCACTGTCTTTTTAGGCATCACAATTGATAATAAATTACAATGGGGCCCGCATATTGAGAAACTGGCAAATAGGCTTAGTTCAGCAGCATTTGCAGTAAAAAAATAAGAACATTAACAGAAGTTAAAACGGCCCGAATAGTATATTTTAACTATTTTCATAGTTTAATGTCTTATGGGATACTTCTTTGGGGAAATTCTGAACATATAAATACCATATTTGTATTCCAGAAAAGAGCTATTAGAGTTATTTATAATCTTAAAGTAAGGGATTCTCTCCGAGAAAAATTCAAAGAAATAAATATTTTAACCTTCAGTTCTCAATACATTTATGAGAATTTAATGTATGTTAAAAAAAATCTATGTATGTTTACAAAAAAATGTGATGTTCACGACTTCAATACGAGGAATAAAAATAATCTAGCCATATACAAAACTCGTCTCCATAAAATTAGTAAATCCTTTTTGGGTCAATGTGTATGTTTCTACAATAAGTTGCCCGTTGGTATTAGAGATCTACCTTTAAATAAGTACCTTTAATTAGATGTTTCAATCTCCCACTAAAATTTGTAATGTCATTTGTTGTACCTTTTATTTAAGTTAAAGTAAGATTGTAATTTATATTTTAATCTAGTTTATATTGTTATTATTATTATTGAAAAAAGACAAGCCCGCTGAGTTTCTTTCGCCGGATCTTCTCAGTGTGTGGCCGCGATTCCGATCCGGTGGTAGTTTAAAAAAAATGTCGACGCGCACAAATACCACTTGTATGGTTCAAGTGAATAAAGATTTTTCTGATTCTGATTCTATCAGTATGAAAGTAATATCATTTATGTGTTAGAATACAATAATATTATTATAATTAATAATACATTTATTGCGCTATCGTACACAAACATGACAACACGAACATTCGCGCAAGTGCCCTAGGCGTCTAATTCACGAAAGCGCCCTGCGCCGTCTTACGAATTTTCGATCAAGTCACGTGTCCTGACGCGAGTTTAGAAGTTTTTACCCATTCCAAAAAAGTGCACAACGCCATTGAAGAAGTTTTCACTTCAAAAACTTTGCTACAGGGTTTTTGTGTGAAGTGGCTCAATATATATTTTACAAGATGACATCGCGTCAGCAAATAACTCTTTGTGTCATATAATATGACCAGTGTTCTTTCTATCAAATAGCTCACCAGTATTTATGGTAATCTTTTACATGAGTTATCGCATATATTTTTGCCATTAATAAATCAGAACATAGGAAATTCTTTTTGTAAATTGGTAAAATTCATAGTTTTCCCAGATTCTGACCCTGGGACCTCAAGAAATCGAGTCCGATTCCGGACCGCTAGACTACCGAGGCGATCATTGTCAAGTTAAATAATTGAGATCTTGTTAAAATATAATAGCCAACTTGCGTTGAAGAGCGATTAACGCCAGAATCATGATGCCCATGGTTTGTTATTATTATTTATTATTTGTATGTGTGTGTAACTGTCTCTCTATGTCAGCATGTCTCCTAAAAGGAAGGGCCAATTTCGATGTGGATTTTCGTTTGAAAACTGACGTGATCAAAATGGTTCTTAGCTACATAACACCAATTTTTCCTATATCTTTTTCTTTTAACATGCCTCTTTTTGGTTTGGTTATAAAATTACTGATATCGCCACTAACAGAAATTTCTTGCATGGGATGTCACCTAATGAAAAGCTAAAAAATAACTATATTCTCCTCATACAACAAAAAAAATAAGAAAAAGTGCTTACTACGACTCGAATGTTAATGAAAGTAATAAGGCAGAATGTTCACTGTCGGAGGCAAAAACGAATTAATTAATCCTTACAGTAACGATAGTTCGAGCTTGCGACGAAAAACGTTGTTTCTGTAAGCTTTGCAACCAAATAGCATGAATTGGCTGTAAAAATGTACTGGCTTTTAAAAAGAGGTTTTCAGTTCTATTTTACCTATATCTATAATATAAAAATGAATTGCTAAGTGTGTTGGTAAGCGTATAACTTCCAAACCACTGAACCGATTTGGCAATTTTTTTTGCTGTATTAGTTATTATCAAAAGGGGGTTCTTATGAAGAGTAAAACAGGGAAAATTGCAGCAAAAATTAATAATTCATTTTTTCCATACAAACTGAACGGGTGGAAATAAGTTCGCCGGGACAGCTAGTTGTGTTATAAATTTGGCTTAATCTGCTAGTTGTAAATGGATTTTGAATTACTTTTTTTATGTAAGACACCTGGCAAACCATGTTTGATAATTTGTAAGATTTTTTAAGTTAAAATTAATAAAGCTTATATTTTTAACTAACTTAAATGTTACCAGCTGCTTTCCACGACTTCACACGCTCGGTTAAAGTGAAATTTCGTGGTTAGTGATTGGAATCGAAGATTTTCCCAAAATAAAAGGGATCGAAAATGTTAATCCGAGCGATTAGCTACACAAGATTTGATGAATATCTGTTCAGTGGATTTTGCGAGAAAAGTGAACAGATAAACATTCAAAAATGTTTAACAATTCGAGTTTTAGGTTCTTTACCTTATATAAAATATATAACAATATTTAGTAGAAATCTTTAAAATGATAGTGTAAAAATTTGATTTTATTACTTTTATAGGTAGATTGTATGGAATATGGTAGTGTATGGAAAAACAGTATAGTAATTTAAGTCTGCAAAACTCTGACTTTTATTGCACGTATTACCTAGACTGCCTTTTTCATTTGATAAAGAATTTTAAGAAAAGAGTTAAAAGAAATAAGATTAAAATATCGAACAAGGTATTTTTATACTTTAACTTCGAAACCTTAAACTTCAAAGCTTTTTGGAAAATCATTTTTTTCTTTGGTGTAGGGATGCAATGACTCCTTCACCTGCGACAATAGTACAGTAACGTTGATAAATCGAGATTTTATTCATTAGTCTAATAATGCTAAAACAATAATTTTTAAGAAAATCCGACTTGTATTTCAATAAGCAAATCGTCTACGTGCACAAAATTTAAGTATTTTTATTAAATGGTATTCCATTATCAGATCCAGACTTGGTAGTGACAGGACTACTTCGGAAGAACGCTCTTACAAATAAAAATAAATAAATTGACTCACAAATGAAGCAGATATAAATGAACATATGTAAAATAAATATAAAAGTCATATAATAAGGAGGACTTTTTGAAGTCGGTTAAGAAGTAGGTAGTAATGGTGCGTTGCCAACCTGAGACCAGGATGTTAGGACTCGAGCAAAACTAAGTTTACCGGATACCACACCCTCCGAACCGGAATACGTCAACGGCAAGCACTGACGTTATGGCGACAAGAATAGGTAAAGCGGTGATACCAATCCGGGCGAGTCGCTGCAAAACTCTACCACCTAGTAGGATTTCACGGTTTGACGGAAAGCCTATGCTGCGAGCATAGGCTTTTCTTTAAACAGCCTGGTTTAAAGGATCTATTGTGCAAAAGAGGCCTGACAAACATGGGAAACAATGTCTCCAGCGGCGTGAATTTATTATCATCAGGAAATCCGTCTATAACGTAATAAAAAAGTAAGTTAAATAGCAAAGAACTGGGTTCCAAGAATGCCACGCTTGCTAAGCAGAACTCATTAACTTGCACGTGTCTAGTTATTTTCATGAGATACTAAAAAAATAAACAAAGAAAGCTAATGCTAGTCTTAATTTCGTAGTTTTTTTTAGTTTATAACTTTTTTGGTTAATGATCATTTTTGTGTCATACTTACTTGTCTAGTTTAAAATGTTTTTCATAGGATTGGCATAGTCGTCTCACGACTGACACCTAATAAAGATAAATAAATAAATATCCCAGGACAAGTTACACAAATTGAATCTAACATCCGTACTGGGTACGTCTCTTTCAAATACTATAAATAAATAAAATATATCACTGAACAAGTTACACAGATTAAATATAGCCCCAAAGTAAGCAAATTATACGCTTGTGTTTTGGGTGTTAGTCAACGATTCTAATACATATAAATACTTAAATAGATACCATAATAAATTTAATAAACACCCAGACCCGGAAATGCAGACATTTAAACGTTCATCACAAAAATGCCGTCGGGAATCGAACCCGAGCCTCGCGGCTGACCGGTGTAGTTAGGCATGTACTAGCCACTCGACTAACGAAGATTCCAAAAAGAAGTAAGTAAGTATATATACTTATGCCTGTATCTCTGGAGATATGGTAAAATAAAAAAAGGCCCCAACAGGATGGAATGTTGAATGCGAAAGCGTCTTGCACCCAGCCGGGCGGTGGAAAGGTCTTGGTATGGTTTTCAGTGGTTCGTGCCCAATATCGCCTGCTGCTCTAACCGAGAGTGGTAGGTATCCATATGCATTTTCCATCCGTTAAGAAAAAGGCACAATACAGTAGGTGCTTGGTCTTACATTTTGATAGCTGGTAAACCAATTGCCAACCGGGTACTTCATATGGCTGGCTTTAGACTTATTGTGCAAAGACTGGTAGACACCAGCGAGAGTTTTGGCGCCATCGAGAGAAAAGATGGTCGAAGTTTTTCCAAAATTATTGAATTTCTTGTTGATATTGAGTGAAATTAGTCAATTTTGGTGGCATTTCGTACAATTTTGTTAAATGAAAGTGCACAAATTAAATAATTATGAAGAAATTAGCGTATCGTGTATTTCCTCGTTACCGCCAAATCTCATTACATGAGCTTGAGTAATGAGGCCACCGCTTTACCCAAGAGCCTGACATGACTTGCTGACGACTTATGACTCATGACTAATTATAATTAATTAAAATTGATATAAAATTTTATGCAAATTTTTATTTGACTAATGGCAAAATACTGACGTAAAGGCCAAAACCTAAAGAAAGAAGAAGAAAGTCTACCAGCTTTATGACCCCTCCGGACCGGAATGTGATACCTTCATTATGGCGGCAGAAATAATATGACGGTGGATCCTTACCAAGGCTAGTAGCAGTACTCTATTAAGTACTAGTAGTCTTGTAGGTAATAATCCATTCAAATTTTATATTTTTTTTTATTTTTTACAGTATTAGAAGACAAAAAATTGGATTTCCTGATGGTAACAAATTCACGTCACCTAGAGACACCAAAGGTGGTAATGGTGCGTTAACAACCTAAGGCTGGTATGTCAGGCCTCGAGCAAATGTAAGTATACTAGCTACCTTATCCTTCTAACCGGAAGAAGAACAAACACTGACGTTATGGCGGCAGGAAAAGGCAAGGCGGAGGTACCAATCCGAGCAAGTTGCTGTGAAACTCTACCACCTAATGAGATGCCACGGTGCTCGTGACGGTAAGCTTAAACTCGCTCTTTACGAGCTGCCTGGCAGGAAAATAGACCATATTTTCTGCAAAGGAACCCGGACCAACACGGAGCAAAACTTATTCTCGCCTCTTACTAACTGCCTGGAAGGAAGCCATATGATCTTTTCTAGGTAAAATCCGGTCTAACAAGGGAAAAATAATAATATTAAATGGTACAAAATCAAGGTAATACTAAAAATTGTTTTGTAAGATGAAAGTCTGTAATCTTATCATCGTTAGTAAGGATTCGGAACTTATCTCAACACAAATGGTTTATATCCTCAGTAAATAAGAAGCTTACAGTAAGACGTAAAAGGAAATCCCAGCAAATGCGAGTAGTATACACACAAAGGATTCCGTATAATTTTAAAAGAGTTTTAAAACAACTTTCTTGTACAGTAGTACTACTTAAGTTTTACGCTTCGGCTTTATTCGTCAAGCTTCGGAAATCCAAGTATATTTCAAAGATATCTAAAAATAGAAACACAGGGTTGTTACTACATAATTAATAATTGCGCTTAAATTTAGATTAGGTCAGCCAATTTAAAAATAAAAGTATGAAGTGTAAAACCGAAGCGCTATAATAATTTTATTTTAACTTAGCCCAGCGAAATTTGTATCGCTTAACATTAATAATATCTTCACGATAATTCCCTTACAGAGTAGGCAGAGAGTATCGAGTGCCAAACCTCACGATCCTGGCAGAGCTGCCTAGCTTCCTCCCAAATTATTACCCTTTTTATACTATCACACCGGTTTCGGAGACTCCTGACACCATCTTCGGATAACACAAAAATAATGGAAAAAAAAGTATTATATTTTTATTGGTAAGCATTTATTAGAATTTTATGATTACCTTTTCCTGACTATAACTACCAGAGCAAAAAAAAATTAGCAAACATGGCTCACGCGTAATTCGACGACAAAGAGATGGGATTACAGGTGGGATATTTATTTAAGACTAGCCGACCCGGCGAACTTTGTATCGCTTGACATTAACATTTACTAACAGCTTAAATAAAGCAATTTTTTACCATTTTTCCTTCAAATTAACCATTTTTTTCTTTATCCTAAACCTTCTCCTTGTAGTAAGTAATACAATGAAAAAAGAATTATCAAAAACGGTCCATCTGTTCAGGCGTCATGCGCTGACAAAAGGAAATTGGGATTCAACTTAAAACATTGTTACCCGTGTTTGCCCGGGCTCCTTAGCAGAATAGATCCTTCAAGCCATGCAGCTCTTAAAGGCGAGCATATATACTTATCGTCACTAGCACCGTGACATCTACCTAGGTGAAAGAGTTTCGCAACGACTCGCCGGGATTAGTACCACCACCTTACCTATTCCTACCGCTATAACGTCAATGCTTGCTGTTGACGTGTTCCGGTTTGAAGGGTAAGGTATGAGGTAAACTTACTTTTGCTCGAGACCTAGCATCCCGGCCTCAGGTTGGCAACGCACCTTTGCCACTTTTGGTTTCTTTAGGCGGCGTCAATTCCTTACCATCAGGAAATCCGTTTGTTGTTTGCATTGCAATATCAACAAAAAAAAATATTAGAAAAAATATCTTTCCATTCAAAAATTGTTTCTATATAAAAATCATTTTATTGGCTGGCTGACGTAATGGTTCATTATTTGTGAACGTGCTTGGATTGTAAACTATGTGGGTTCATTTATGAGGCGGGAAGTGAAACGGCGGTAGCAGAAATGCCTCGCTTTCACAATTATATATTTGCATTTAAATAACAAATTTTTGCTTTAATTTTACATTATTTTTCCACGTGCTGGTCCAATGCTTTTCTTTTGAATATATACCAACTGCTTTTCTACCAAACAACTTCTCAATATCTTTCTTAAAATATATAAGAATAAAAATAAAAAAACGACAGGTTGCACTCCGGGAATGCCGGCAGGAGTGAAAGTTCGAATATTAACGTTGTGCATTTTTGATATTTTGGAATGGTTAGGAAATAATTTTGCACGAATTGGTTGAATCATGGGTACGAAAGTTCTATCATTTATATAGTAGAATACAATATTCATTTATTGCGTTATCGTACACAAACATGACAACACGTACATTCGCGCAAGCGCCCTGCGCCATCTAAAAGAAAAAGCAGGCGCAGGTACATATTTTCGCCACGCCATAGAAAGAGAGGGTGATATTTCCTCTCCTACGCCGTGTCCGCTGTTTACTCTCCATCCGTCTTACGAAGTTTCGATCAGGTCACGTGTCCTGACGCGAGTTTAGAAGTTTTGACCCATTCCTAAAAAAATGCGCAACGCTGCTAAAGAAGTTTTCACTTCAAAAAAAGATTCAATTTTGATATGCATTACTGAGTTTTTAGTAAATCGAATCGACTCTCTTAGCGTAATGTGAGTCTTCGCTACAAATTTTAAGATTCAAGCTTGCTTACGTTTCGTACATCAGTGCCTAGTGTTTGGTCAAAATTCGTAGGTTTTTAATGAGTAGATTTGCAAAAATGGCTTTAAGATTGTGACTATCGGAAATTATTGTAATGATTTGGAATGATTTCAGAATTTGGTGGCAATGATAATTTATTATTTAACTAATTTAGTTGAAGAAATAATTCACTTGAGCGCTAAAATAAGTGTAAATAATATTGTACAAAATTCCAACAAATATGACCAATTTTCCTCAATACGCACTCAATAATTACGAACAAAATGCAGTCATATTTTCTCCCGATGCCGCAGAAAACCGCTATGGCTCTTCAAAACAGCGCTTGAATCTACTACGTTATTTACTAAATAAAGCAAAGGTAACTACGCTTTAGGTAGATGATTTCAAACAGATATTCGAAAGTAAACATTAAAAAAATCAATCGAATGAAAACCCTAACCACCATAGGATGTGTTTAAAATCAGACATGTGTGGCCGAACGTCTGTTTTACGGGCCGTTGGAGTAATCGATCCCAGGGGGATTCTTCTGTGTCAAGGAAAAAGCGTAAACCAAAAGTCTTATTTTTAAGCCTACTAGAGTTTGTCGCAAGTGGGTGTACTGTTTTAATTTTTGCCAATTTTATTTGAACGTTTACTATTTCTCGTGGCTTTGCATACGTATACGTAGTGACTTTTCGTGGTTCGTAATGAGGACGCAAGATTTTCCCGCAACAAGATATCCCAAATGTCGAGTTAGACTGTAAGCTACTACAACACAAAGTTTGGCAAAAATCCGTCTAGTAGTTTTTGCTTGAAAAGTGAGAAGCTAATCCGACAAAAAAAGACAAAAAGTTGTGTGTGTGTGTATGAGAGAGAAAGGGTGTCTGCCTGTCTGTCTGTCTTTCTATGGCATCATAACTTAAACTGGTGGAATGTCAATTCAGATTTCTTTGTTGACATGCTGAAGTTTTTCAGATGGGTCTTAGTTACTTTACTTGTAGGCTTTTTTAGGGTTTGTTTTGTTTTTTTTTTAATTTTAGTATAATGTAATTTGTATAGATTTAGCTAGTTGTTTATCCGCGACTTCATCAGAGTAGAATAATTTATATTTTCATAGTATGGATAATACCACCACCTCTGATACGGGACTTGTTTAGTTCTTTTATTATAAGAAATATGACCAGTTTTATTTTATGCTGATATTCAGAGTATCTTCACGCCCATATCCCCGAAGAGGTAGGCAGAGGTACAACCAAGGCACCCACGACTAGCCGAAGATACTAAGTCCCACAATGTGATAGGTGGCAAGCCTATCGCCAACCGGGCACAATTCCAATCCCGACCAACATTTTTTTTATTAGAAAATTCGAAAAATCCAATTTTCTTTTTGTTGGCCGACCCGGGATTCGAACCCGGGACCTCATGCAGTCAAGTCCAACACCCGGACCGCTAGACCACAGAGGCTGATATTCAAAAGGGAAAAAACATATTTCTATAATATAAAAATGAATCGCTAAATGTGTTGGTAAGCGCATAACATTCGAACGACTGAACCGATTTGGCTAGTTCTTTTTTTTGTTTTATTAGTTTTTGTCTTAAGAAGTTTCTTGTGATGAAAAAACCCGGGAAAATTGCAGGGAAATTGGAAAAAACTAGTGTTACTATAAAATTACCGCATTGCGTAGGTATACATATTAATAGCCACATATCTCCATTGTGCTTTGGATTAAACTCCATCAAAGCGTTTTCGTGTTGGATCAATTTCCCTTAAGCTTTTCAAATGACCGGGCTTTTCGTGATGAGAGGCCAAATATTATGGGACTAATGGCACGAATCAGCTCATCCTAATTTGGGATTTTAATCCTGCATAATCTGTCAACTGTTTTTCAACGTTTTTTTTAGGAAAAAAGCGTAAGCTGTATTAATCTAACATCATTTCTTTAATATATATATGTGTGTGTGTGTGTGTGTGTGTGTGTGTATATGCATACATACTCTTGACTCTAAATCTCTTGCGGGGTAGAGAACGTCAACGTTTTCAGATCTACCTAGATTTTGGTGAAGAAAGATTTTTCATTAATATTTCATACAAACACGCAGGTTTCCAAGACTCTAAAAAACACCCTCGTGTGTCAATCTAGATGTCCCGAAGTACGCACATTCACATTTACATTGTATATTATGTGTTTTATAAAAGTCTTCCGTTCTTTCCACGTGAACAAATCAACAAAACGCCCTTTCTCGCTTTTTGCCTAAAGAACTACTTTATCTGAAGAAGAACGTTGGGATAAGCACAGAAATATTCAAACCGAGTCAACCCTTTATTCAAAACCTCGCTTTGAAATAGCTTACTCAGCGCGCGCGTTCTTCTTTCTACGAGTATATCCAAGATGCACTTTCAATCTCTGCTCTTGATATAGAGTCAAACTCTTACATCCGTTTTGACTATGTCTCTTCCAAAGTTAGTTTTTTCTTGGCAATCAAATGTTAGCCTCTTTCTTCACAATCAACTTCCATGACTTTGACCAGTGTTTTCAGTTTAGATGATGTAGAACTCAAAAGTACAGCATCATCTGCATAAAGCAGGCAGTTCGCCACTTGGTCACCTATACGCATTCTTACATACATTGATCTATAGTTTAGTATCTATACATTAATACGTGATACCAAAGCATTAGACCCCTTTTT
>NJDC01001118.1:214843-229867 GCA_002245475.1 Calephelis virginiensis
TTATCGTTAAACTTAAACTTAAAAACCATTCCCATCTAAAATCAGTCAATTTACATCAATGCCTAGAAATACTGTCTTACAGGAAATTAGTTTATGACAATAACGAGCAGTATTTTCAGGGTTCTATGATCAAGATCATAGTCAAAGTCACTCCATCAGTGGAATGTTCTAGAAATATAAATTTCTGACTATTACTACAGGGTGACGAGGTTTTTTAAGATTTAGGTCAAATTTAAAATTACATTGTTTTAGGATACAACTTCTTAAATGTTTACAATGTATCCCTCTTCCAAGTAAAGTGCTGATTTCGAAGTTGCTAAGTACATTACAGAAAACATAAGTGAGTATTCCCCTTAAATGGTCTTTTCGCAATGCAGTGTCACCCGTTCAATAGACTTTAAGTCTCAGAATTAATGACTTGTATTATTAAGCCCCAAATTCTTTTCTTCAGGTGTCTGAAGTAGGTTACCATAAATCAATTTCTTTCGGGACTGTATTTCCCAGCCTGAATATAAATCGTCTAATTTTAGTAAGGTAAAGAATGGTTTCCCTTTATCTAATACAAATCTTGATTAAAGTTTATCCCTAGGCTTGGTCACTTGTGGATAAATGTTTGAAAGACGATCTATATTCTTTAAAAAAAACCAAGTCAACGTATTACTATGACACATTTACTCAAGAGCTGTTCTTGTTTACAGTTAGTCTTACTTAGATTTGATTTTTTTTGTGTTTCTCGAGTCCGTTTCCCGAACACATTAAATATCTAATTTTTAAATAAATTTAAAACATTTATTTACCCCGTGTTGGTCCGGGCTCCTTTGTAGAATAGACCATCTGCCTTCCTTACCTACCTTCCTACCTACCTGCCTACCTTCCAGGCAGCTCGTAAAAGGCGAACATAGGCTCACCGTCACTAACACCGTGACATCTGACTAGGTGGTAGAGTTTAGCAGCGACTCACCCGGATTGGTACCACCGCCCTACTTATTCCTGCCGCCATAACGTCATGACGTGTTCCGGTTCGGAGGGTAAGGTAGCCGGTAAACTTGCTTTTGCTCGAGGCCTAACATCCCGGCCTCAGGTTGGCAACGCACCATTACCACCTATGGTGTCTCTTGGCGGCGTGAATTTCTTAACATCAGGAAATACTTTTGCTTGTTTGCCTTCCAATTTATGAAAAAAAAATCTTAATTGTTTCAAAAAGGATATTATAATATTTCGGATTATGTCAATCATAATAACTTTTAGAATTTATTGATTATCATAATAATCTATATATTAAAAAAACGACGGGTTGCACTTCGGGAGTGTCGGCAGAAGTGAAAACTTGAATATTAACGTTGTACATTTTTGATACTTTGGAATGATTAGGGAATAATTTTGCACGAATTGCTTTAATTATCAGTATGAAAGTACTATCATTTATGTGGTAGCATACAATATTCATTTATTGCGCTATCGTACACAAACATGACAACACGAATGATTTTTTCGTTATGCCAAGAAAAAGTTCTTACAATGAGAAAAACCGATAAAATTTAAGGAAAATAGAAAAACATAATATGTTAATCCATACAAACTATTAGTAGCTGTTAATGTCAAACTATACGAAGTTTACAGGGTCAGCTAGTCTATATACTATTACATAAAAATAAATCCTCATTTCACGTGGTCATCGCATCACGTCTGAACGGATGGAGCAATTTTGCTAATCCTTGTTTTGTTATGTTCGCTATTATCAAGAGAAGGTTCTTATGAAGAGAAAAACCGGTAAAATTGAAAGAAAAAATTGAAAAACAATTATAGATTTTTTTCATACAAAACTGGTATTAGATGTTAATGTCAAGCAATACGAAGTTCGCAGGATCGGCTTGTCTCTTTCCAATATTAATGTATCGTATAACATTTCTAATTCACATTTTCAAAAAAAACTGTGTTCCTATCACTGGATCTTCAGTTACAAGCTGCATTTCGATCCAGTGTTTGATTTTAGTTTATAAACGCGGCACAAGTACATACTCATTGTATGGTCAATGTAAAATAAAGTATTTTTATATTCTAACAGTTTAAAATGTTGGACAACCGCTGGTATATTATAGAACAGCTAGGATATTGCCCGCGGCTACGCCCAATACTGTTATAAAAAGTAGCATAAGTGATTTATATAGCTTTTTATTTAAATACCTATACACTCAAAAATATTTCTTAACATAAGGCCAAGAAGTAATAACAAAGAAATAACACTAGGCGAGTTTCATGTTCTTAAATGAAGAAGCATTCTGTTTTATTTATTACATAGACTATATAATTCTTTTCCTACCAGTTTCGCTTTTTACAGTATAATAAGAGCTAAAAGGTAAAATTTAAATTCTTTAATCGTTTCTGTTTAAACAAAATTTATATTTTTACCGTCTTATTAATAAATGTGGTGTAGGGTAGGTGTAAGATTAAGTTGATATTATAATCTGTATTATATTGTTATAAAGACTTTATTTACCAGGTTAAACCTAGGAGTACTTTACTCCGTGTTTATTAATAAGGCAGATAATGTATAAGCCTGCCCACAAGTAACAATAGTCTTTTATCGTCAGAAGTCATGACTGACTTCTCAGGTAAAAAAAGGACAAAATTTTTCAGGCATATCATATTTTTTGAAATAGAATTAAAGTAGATGAAGCGCCTGATGTTTTATATTAAATTCTTGAAAATGTCTGCTCTTGTAAACACAATTGGTAGTTGGCTGAAGTCTTGTAGCTGGCAGCCATCCAGCTAAACTACATTGACAGACAGTAAATATTGGCATCTTGGCTGCAAACTTGAAATTACAATTTAGTTCCATAAAGCCTCGAAATATTGGGAATTGCAAGCTTTAAATCACTCAAATATATAATACCACCCATTTTTAAACGACTCATAAGAAAGGAGGTTCTATATTCGACTGTATATTTTTTTGTATTTTACGCGATTACTCAGCCAATAGCCAACCGATTTTAATGCTTCTTTATTTTTTTCTTTTTTCTTTAGAATTTCTAGATAAGTCATGACTTTGAGGTGGTCCCATACTAGTTTTATAGTTAACCGATTTTTCAGTTATACTTCACAGTGTGTACATTTCTCACTTATCTTGACTGTCGATGAGGTCGTCATGATAAGTAAATTGTGATAACTGAATAATTTATTAATACGAGTATTAAGTGTAATTCAAAAACTACTAGTGGGATGTTGATAAATTTTAGTGAGACTAGTGGTCGCCAATTGGCCGAAATTCGACCATAATAAATTTTAATATCTTGTCGATATTCGATAAGAACGCCACCTTTATTTCTCAAGACTGACAAGACAGTTTGCAAACAACTACTTTGTTTTCAAACTGTATGATTAGAGTTTGTGCGCCATCTGTTATATTTTATCGTTATCATCGATATATTTGTTTGTGTGTGTCAAATGCATGGTAGTACGTGTAATGTTTTATTTTTTGAATTAATGCACTTTAGAAACGTTATCATTAAACATATTAGCGTTCTGCACTTCTCCTACACACAAACTATAAGTGTGCCAAATTTCACACTCCTCCGTCAGCGCAATTTTGGTAAAAAGGGGTCCAAAGTTTTTGCTTCACGTATTAATACTATGATACCATTTAAGAAACATTTGTTATTTAAAAAAAATATATTAAATCGTGACGTGGCACCAAATGAAATGTATTAAAAATGTTTCGTTTATATTTTTTTTAATGGCTAATGTGTTATTAACTTTTTCACAACTTTGACAAACTTTTCTATGTGTCGTTATTAAATCTAACGACAGAGAGATGGAGAAGAAGAAGTGGAGAAAATTTATAAATTTAAGTTACAAGTTAGGTAATTCAAGCGTTACATTTAATTTGGCTTGTTTTTACCATAAATAAATTTTATAAAATCTGTAACGAATTTTGACTAAAACATATCCACAAAACATGAATATCAATTAAAATGTAGAATTGTTTTTCTATTGTGGTTAAATAAACGTGATATACGTATTATTTCCAAATAACAACTTAAAAATAATTTTTATTTGGAAGGGAACTTTACGTGTGATAATTGATAAAACTATAAAAATTTTAACATTCTTAATAGTCAATTTATATTGAGAATAGAACTATTATATTAATTATGCTAATGGAGGTGAAAACTACATTCGCTGTGTTTTAATTTGCAATAACAGTGTTTAAATTCATAATAGCATTAAATTCGTAATTACGAAGGTCAAAGTTCTGTTAGACTACCAAGCTTCTGAACCTGTTTTGTTAAAATTTGGCATCATAAGATACATTGCATATTTTCTATTTTTAAAGCTCGGATAGCAAGCGCAAAATATTTATAACACAAGTGAAGTATTGAGTAATAACATTTTTTTAATAAAAGTAACAATTATTTTCATTATTCAAATCCATCCAAATGTAGCTAAGAACCATCTCGATTATGTTAGCTTTTAAACGAAAAAACCTTTGTCGAAATTGGTCCATTCGTTTAGGAGTTAATGTGCCTCAGACAGACACGTCAAACTTCAAACATCTCACATTTTTCGCCGGGATTTAAGCACATTTATTTTGCAACTAACTTAACACAAAGAACAAATCTAAGGAGTAGTTATCTAGAAGCTGAAATGCAAGTCAAATATATGTCATATACTTACGTGTCGCAGTTGTCGTCACAAAGTACCTGAAACCAGAAATGCGATTAGTTGACCTGTTAAAACCGAGCTGACTTTCCCATTTGCGGTAATTGGAGTGACCTATCTGCCTTTGTTCTTTAGTCTTTGAAGATTAAGTTAGAATGACATTCGTTTGTTTGTCTTCTCTTGAGGGATATAAAGGGATATTTTCTGTGATAAAGAACCTGAAACTTGTGCCCATTTTTAAGCATGTACACTTTTCAGTATCACATCTGCGCTCTAGCGGTCCAGATGTTGGACATGACTTTTTGAGATCCCGAGTTTGATTCCCGGGTCGGGCAACAAAAAAAAATATGGTTTTCCCTCATAAATAAATGTTGCCTGATATTGGATATACTCATACCTATGCCCGGTTGGCGATAGGCTTACCACTTATCACACTATGGGACTCAGTGTCTTCGGCTAGTCATGGTTGCCCTAGCTATGCCTCTGCCTACCTCTCTGGATATATATATATGTACGTGAAGATACTTTTTAAGCTGATTTTAACCTTCTTTTATCGATGAATACTTTAAAATAGACTTGTAGTCACAGTGCAATGATTTTACAATTATAGTATTTTATCATAGAGCACTATTTAAATGTGCTTGAATACTAAGCCCTTTCAAAATAGGTTTTAATTTTTTTTTCCTATTACAAAAGAGGAGGAGATTCTCATCTCGGCAGTATGTGTTTTTCTAATTTTTTGTATGTTTGTTACGCTCGGCCAATAGTCAAACTGTTTTGATGGAAAAATAGAACATGACTTCGAGGTGTTACTATATTTTCATTTTATTTAGATGTTTTTTTTTTATTTATTTTATTCTGAAAAAAACTTACATCTAAATTATACAAGTTTCGCCAAACTGTGAAGCAGTTTGTTGGCGATGCCCTCAGATACATTCTATTAATATTATTAAATTTGCTTACATAGTGCTTTGCTTACAATTACAAATTATATTAACTACAGTTTCTGTTTTAAATTTACTTGCTTATATGTTATATTATATCGTGCAGCTTACATAATTTCTTAATTTTTTTTGGAATATGCTTTTAATTTTTACTTTTAAGTAGCCTATCTTTAATTTATTGTCCTCGAGGAGAAAGGGATATTTATTACATAATTTGGGAGTTACATACTAGATTGTTCTTTGTCCATAAAAATTTTTGGCAGTGTGTTCAACCAATCTTTTGTTTTTAGAGATTCTAGTATTACAGTTATATGTTTTTTTGTATCTTATGGTCTTCGTTTTCTATGATGTTTAAATATTCAACTTTACAGTGAACAGAAAGAATTTTACAAATTGAGAATAGTCTGTCATAATCATGTTTACATTTTTCTTTGGTTTTTCTATCTACTAAATACTTAATTATCCTAGTTTGTAGCTACTTTATTTGATCTAAGTATGTCTTAAGGGTAAGTCTATATGTCTATAACGGTTTTTGAGTTATATTTCATTATGCATTTTTTTCTTAAGTCTTACAAATAAGTGGCAAGCCTATTGCCTACCGGGCACATATCCAATCCCGAGCAACGTTTTTTTTAATAAAAAAGGGAACAACTACTTTTTTCTATTTTTTGCCCGACTTGGGAATCGAACCCGGGACTACATGAAGTCAAGTCCAACACCTGGACAGCTAAACCACAGAGCCGATTGTATTATATACTTATATACTTTAGATTGAGTTAATTCTTCCGTTTAAAAACAATCGAGCCGTAAATGACCTACATACTTAGCTACTTATCACGAGTAAACAAAAAATCATTAATAAAATATTTATTTTATATCATATATTTAGTCGCCTCTGTGGTCTAGCGGTTCAGTTGTCAGACTTGACTGCGTGAGTTCCCGGATTCGATTAACGGTCGGGCACCGAAATGAGAATTGGGTTTTTCCAATTTTGTAATAAAAAAATGTTGCTCGAAATTGGATATGTGTCCGGTTGGCGATGGGCTTGCCACCTATCACATTATGGGACTTAGTATCTTCGGCTAGTCGTGCGTACCCTGGTTGTGCCTCTGCATACCCCTTCTAAGATATGGGCGTGAAGATACTCTTCTATTTAAAAAAACTCGAAACGTAAATGAACTACATACTAAGCTGCTTAATCACAAGTAAACAAAAAAATCATTAACAAAAATGTAGCCCGGGATTCGTCAAGTTACCGGGGTGGAGATAGGTTTGCTACCCATCAGATTGTGCATTCGGCTAGTTGTAGATGCCTTTCTAATTCTCTAATTCTAATCTAATTATAATACTTTTTTTCGTGCTTATTATAGAAAATAAACTGGCATTGTCAAGTTATTACACAATGGGTTTTTAAACTGTTAAGTTTTTTACTTTTAAACTTCAATGTAAATTCTACAATAGCATTTGGTTTGTCTTTCAGAAGGAAGAGTTTTGCCTTCATTTAACTAGCATCAAGAGTTGCACTTAAATCCTTTGTTATTCCTATTTACTTCACAAGAAACGAGAACATTGAGAGTTTCTTTCAAAACTAAACCTTTCTTTTCTGGAACGGATATCAAGCAAAAGTAAGTTTACCGGCTACCTTAACCTCCGAACTGGAACACGTCAACGATAAGCACTGACTTTGAGGCGGCAGGAATAGGTAAGGCGGTAAGGTAAGGAATTTGAACCTTAACTGTTAATTTGCTGTATTAATATCACCAGCAACACTTTCTTTCAATCAGAAATAGGCAGAAATTGAGTATCGATTTCCATCCTCAGCCTGGCGTTAATTCCATTGTTAATATTTCTTTAATGAGGAAATCCAGGGTTCTCTTTCCTACTTCTACTTTTCTACTTTGCACAATCCTGGCAACCTTGATGGTTAGTCTATGGACAAAAAAAGGCTTATTCAACAACACGCTATTGTATCTTGATTCAACTCTTTTACCGGAGCCTAGAAATGAGTTAGCTATTAGTACCCAATTTTATACATACATACATACATACATACATACATATCTTCACGCCAAGTCCCTTACGGGGGTAGGCAGAGAGTATCGAGTGCCAGACCTCACGATCCTGACAAACCTGTCATGCTTCCTTCACATTCATAATCCTTTTTATACAAACACGCCGGTTTCGGAGACTCTTGACACCACCTTCAGATAATATCCGATTGATCTGATCGTGAAATGTCAGCCTTGGTCTCCCCGGTACCCAATTTTATAGCAGATATATATAAGTTAGACCAGGGATTTTATGGGTTAAATAAGGATTATGTATCTCAGTTGTCAATTAAAGTGGAAAAGTGTACATCAAATATCTGTCAAATGACGTGTTTTATATTTGCTATCTCCAGTGGCCAACAGAAATACAATAGAGATAGCAAACACAAATATGTTATTTGATGTACAATTTTCCATTTTGAGTTAGCAACTGAGTTACATAGTCAGCATCCTGGAGCAGGAAATATGTCAAGGGTGAGCATTGATATTGCCTAGGAATCGGTAAGGGGTAGTTACAGCTACTTTACAAAGATCTAATCCTAATTCTAATCCTATCCTAATAATATTATAAATGCCAAGGTGTGTATCTCTGTTTGATCGTAACTCCTTCACGCAATACTGCTCAACCTAATTTTATGAAATTAAGCACACACGTAGGGGGTAACTTGGATTAACACAGGTTAGTTTTATCCCCAAAAAATGTTCCAGTAGAACGATTTACCACGTGGGCAACGCCTAGGCAACAGCCATCAATTAAATAATTCCGCATGAATAATGTTTAACAAATAACATTATGCATGTTTAAACATATTATTTATATTGTGTGTTTAGGTTAATTTAATTTCCATATTGCACAAGAATCGGTACGGTCACGGTAATATACAGCAGTTCAACTCAGCTTTGTTATCGTGATGCCTTGTTAATACGTGATGCCAAAACTTTGGAACCCTTTTTACGCTAATTCCGCGGACGGAGGAGCATAAAATTTGGCAAACTTATAGTTTATGTATAGGAGAAGTAGATAACGCTAATATATTTCAATAATAATGCTTATAAAGTACATTTAATCAATAAATAAAAAAAAACACACTACTATGCATTAGACACACTCAAACAAATATATTGATGACAACGATAAAAGGTCATAGATGGCGCACTAAAAAGTTTGTAAACAAAGTAGTTGGTCTTGAGAAATCAAGATGGCGTTTTTATCAACAAGATATTAAAATTTACTATGGTCGAATTTCGACAAAATTAGGGTCCAAAGTTTCGGCATTACGTATTAATATATATACATGAACCATTCGTCACTGCGGTGCAAAACGCGAATTATTGCAAACCGAACGCAATTTCGTCCGTTTGTGTGAACATAGAATACTGTAAATAACATAACAGTGAAAAGGTGGTGATTACAATTTTCCACAGATAATTAAATACTTTGTATGAATATATGCATAATGAGTTGCATGTTTGACCATTTAATATTGTGTTTGAGGTTCATTAAATTTCCATAGTCGCTAAATTTCCAACAGTGTATGTTAATGTTTGTGTTTGTCTAATATAAATATTGAAGCAACCAAGGTAAGGGAACGTATATCTTATATAACTTGAAAAGGTAACTTTATAAGCCTATACGTTATTGCTCGGGAAGTTACGACTTAGGAATCGATTTTAATGTTTGCTTTGCTGAAAGTAAGATAAAGGATACGCTCTTGTTTTGAAGACGCGTTAAGTTAAATAAAAGTGAAAATATATATTACTTTTCACTGACGGGTTTTAGTGAAATTCTATGTTATACATCTGTATAGGTAGTACACCTTTACTTTTCTGTAATACACGTCCAAACCTTAATGTTGCACTTAAGTCAATTGGCTCGCTGACCGCATTCGTAACAGTGAGATCCGAGAAAGGGTGGGATTGAAAGAAAGTGTTGGTGTTAAAATGCGAAAGGTCGCTGGTTCGGTCAAGTGGAAAGAATGACAGATGAAAGATTGACAAAGCAGATATACAATGCGAATGTGGATGGATGTAGGTACCGTGGGAGACCAAGGCTGACATTTCACGATCAGATCAATCGGATATTATCCGAGGGTGGTGTCAAGAGTCTCCGAAACCGGCGTGTTTGTACGAAAAGGGTAATGAATGTGAAGGAAGCTAGACAGGTTTAACAGGATCGTGAGGTCTGGCACTCGATACTCTCTGCCTACCCCGTAAGGGACTTGGTGTGAAGATATGTATGTATGTATGTAAGTCATTGGTTTCACTTTTTACAGCATCATCGTGACTTTACAACTTCTAATTCATATTAACGTTCAGTATTTGGTTATCGGTTACGTATTATACATAAAAAATATCTCACTTTTCAAATAAAATTTGTGTAAAAATATATTCACGCCCGTATCCCCAAAGAGGTAGGTAGAGGTATAATCAGGGACCATCACTAGGTTAAGACACAAAATCCCACAACAAGAAAATGGGGCAATCCCATTGCCAGCCGAGCACATATATAATCCCGGACATTTTTTTCTTATTAGGAAATTGATAACACACACTTCTAATTCCTATTAACGTATACTGAACTTACATAAAAAAATTGAACTGAAATCGTATTGTAACTGAAAGTTACATAAAAAAAAACATTGTAAACATAACACAACTTAGGGATACAAACTGCACTTATTTTATTTTACCTAACAAAAAAATGTTGGTTAAAATAACAAAAAATGTGTACCTTTAGTTATGAGGAGCTGTTGCTCTAAACAGTGAAACTACTAGCACTAGCCGACCCGGCGAACTTCGTTTCGCTTAACACTAACAGCTACTTACAATTTGTGTTGAAAAAATTAGTGTTTTATTTCCTTACAATTTTCCAGGTTTTCCTTTTGATAAGCCTTCTGACAATTGCTAACACAACTAACAAAGAAAATTTGTCCATTCATTCAGACGTTATGCGACGTCCACACGAAATTGGAAATCATTTTTATAGATATATATCTATAAAAATCTAGGTAAAGAAATTGATGCGTTAAATTTATTATGGTTTGTGAAAAATATATCTTCGAAGTTTTCAAACTACTATTCAAAAGTGCTATTCTAAACCCCAAGATCGTGATACTTATTAAGAATAACAGGTACCCGAAACTTTTACAATTAAAAGTTCGAGAGTTATACAAATTGCTGAAGTAGTAATTAATTTTAATTAATAAGTTTATAAAATATAAGTATTACTTTCATTTCAAGTATTAATTTATCCATGTAATGAATGCCGAACTGTCTAACACCAAGTTTTTTGTTGTTAGAAATTATGTAGGTAGGACCATAGCTGATAGGATAATAAAATTTACATGGACAAGATACAAAGAGCTTGGCATTCTATCTCCAGAGCTATGACGTATCTGGAAATATCTTCATAGTTCTGGATACGACTTAGGGACTTTCTAGAAAAGAACGTACGCATTCAGCACATCACACCTTCAAAAATCGCCCGGATTGATATCAACGCCTTACCTATTCCTGATGCCATCATGTCAGCATTTGGCTCTTGACGTGTTCCGGTTTGGACGATAAGGTAGCCGGTAAACTTACTTTTGTTCAAGGCCTAGCCTAAGGTTAGCAACACATCATTACCACCTTTGGTGTCTCTATGAACATTCCACGATCATATTGATCGGATTTTATCTGAAAGTAGAGTCTGTCAAGAGTCTCTAAAATCAGCGAGTTTGTATGAAAAGAGCCATTAATGTGTGTGTGTGTGTGATATTTGTCACTTGATACTCTCTGCCTACCTTGCAAGGGACTTGACGTAAAGATAAGTAAATACAGGAGGAAAGATAATAAACCCCAGTCATAAAAATATAGATACATCACACAAACTTAAACCCTGTCAAGATTTAGACGTGAGCCTCGCAGAAGATGGTGTTGGAAGTGTATACTAATAAACAAGGTGGTCTAAATATAAAACCAATATCCAAATCTTTCTTTTAGACTTTTCTATGACCTGACAAAAAGGCACAAACAATACAAGAATAGTACAAACGCTTTGTAGTCTTTGTTTGGAGGTCACGAGCTACCGTTTGTGAACAATTTATGAGTTTGTATTTGTACGCACGGCACTTTCTTTCTGCCTATAAAGGGAATAGGGCAGCTTGGGATTATAGTGAAGGTTATGTACTATACAAAACTAGAAGGCTAACAAGCAAACTGATTTTATGGTAAGAAATACAGTTTGTCTGCAGCTATACATATCAAAATGTTGGTAATGGCGTCGCCAATTATACTGTAAATTACTAAATAACTAAACTAAATATCCCTGGATAAGTCACACAAATTGAATCTTACCCCAAAGTAAGCAAATGATATGCTTGTATTATGGGTGTTAATCAACGATTAATTAATTATTTAAATGCCGAACTGTCTAACACTAAGTTTTTTTTGTTAGAAATTATGTATTGAAAATAAAATTATTAATTAATTATTTGAATGCCGAACTGTCTAACACCAAGTTTTTTGTTGTTAGAAATTATGTAGGTAGGACCATAGCTGATAGGATAATAAAATTTACATGGACAAGATACAAAAGATACATATTTAAAAAACAAAATAAAAAAATATTAATTATTTAAATACTCAAATAGATACCAGAATAAATTTAATAAACACCCAGACGCGGAAATGCAGACACCTAATCCTAAATGATCATTACACAAATGTCTGCCCCCGTCGGGAATCGAACCCGAGCCTCGCGGATGATCGGTGTAAATAGGCGTGTACGCTAGCCACTCGAACAACCTAGGCGGTCATGTTGTCAAATGTTGGTAATAACGAGAATGTTAAACCTGCAGGAATAGTTATGGTGTTAGTACGAATCCAATACCTTTAATCTTGAGCCTCGATTCATGCAATGTCATTTTAGGTTCTCTCGTACATAATACTGCCTAATCTTTAACATTATCTACGTATGTATTATATGTATATCACGTTCATGAATATATATTTGATATTTTCCATCGTCGGCGCTTGGTAAAACTTCCAAAGTGTTTCTTTAAAAATATGAATATTCATGAATATATATTTATTTATTTTGATAATATCATGTATTTATTCAAGTATATACATACTCATAGTCATCAAATCATGTATGTTCACCTATTCTACGTTTAATTTTGTTACTATTTTTCCTTTTCACGGGTCAGCTGGTAGAAATCTCTGTTGCTGGAGATAAGCTCGCACATTGTACAGTATTATCTTTATGTTTATGTTTAGTGATAACGTTTTATGCACAATAAAAATATTATTATAATTATTATTATTAGTTTATAGTAAACAATAAAATATTTTATCGGATTAGTTGAATTTATTTGTAACTGAATGTTAATCATCCGTTAGTACTGTGTTCAAAAGTACCTAAAAATACTTACACGATTCCAATTTCCAATTCGCATGATATTGAGATTCAAGAGTAACCCTATACCTAGGTGTGTACAATACTCAACCACATCGTCTTGCTCACGGTGTTAGTGACAAAACGAACCGACACTTGCCTTTTTACAAGTGATTAGGGAGGAAAGCAGTCGGTTTACATTTTTCAATAAAAACTATGGGAAGAGAAATCGTGAAATTATTCATTGTGAAATAAAATTTTCGCCTCTGTGGTCTAGCGGTCCAGGTGTTAGACTTGACTGCATGAGGTCCCGGGTCGATTCCCGGGTCGGGCAACATAAACAAAAATCTGTTTTTCAATTTACTAAAAAAATGTTTCTCAGGATTTGATATGTGTCCGGTTGGCGATAGGATTGCCACCTATCACATTGTGGGATTTACTGTCTTCGGCTAGTTGTGGGAGACCTGGTTGTGCCTCTGCCTACCTTTTCGGGGATATGGGCTTGAAGATCCTTTTTTTTAAATAGACTCTAATTCCCTTTCTGTGGTATAAGAAAAAAAAATAGCTGAAATGTTTTTTGTAAAATCCTCGTTGACCGCCTCGTTGTCTAGCATACACGCCTAACTACACTGACCAACCGCGAGGCTCGGGTTCGATTCCCTACGGGGACAGACATTTGTGTGATGAACATTTAGGTGTCTGCATTTCCGCGTCTGGGTGTTTATTAAATTTATTCTGGTATCTATTTTCTATGTACTAGTATCGTTGACTAGCACCCATAACACAAGCATATAATTTGCTTACTTTGGGGTTAGATTCAATTTGTGTAACATGTCTGTATATATATATTATTTATTTATCTGCTAAGTCTTCGCTGAAAATCCAAGACTTTAATTTTTAATATCCGCGATGCTAAGTACAAACACCGTTTTCTAGAAAATACACTTTACGGCCACCCTCAGAGAGAGTCTTTTATGTTTTAGGTCAGCATTTTTCATTCGAAATTGTGGCATTTGGCTGCACTCAGAGATGTCAATTAACATCTAATTTATAATAAAATTATAATTTTATGACGTGTCAATTGATCAATTGAGTTGACTTATAACTAACATGACTTTTTCCTTTCAGCTCAAAACGGGATACCATTTTTGTCGTCATTTAACAAGTTTGATTAACATGTGTGAACCTCTGTGGTCTAGTGGTCCGGGTGTTGGACTTGACTGCATGGGGTCCTGGGTTCGAATCCTGGGTCGGCCAACATAAAGGAAATTGGATTTTTCCAATTTTCTAATAAAAAAAAATGTTGGTCGGGATTGGAAACGTGCCCGGTTGGCGATAGGCTTGCCACCTATCACATGGTGGGACTTAGTGTCTTCGGCTAGTCGTGGGTGCCTTGGTTGTACCTCTGCCTACCTCTTCGGGGATATGGGCGTGAAGATACTATTTTTATACAAGACAAGCTGTTGCTCTCAGCGTTGCCCACGATGATGCCACAGGACGATTATTTTAGGATTAAAACTATTCTATGTGTTAATCCAAATTACCATCTATATATGTGCTTAATTTCATGAAAATTGGTTCAGCAGTTTTTGCGTAAAGTAACAAACAAACAAACAAATAAGCTTTTGCATTTATAATATTAGTAGGATTCGAACATTGTCACCGTTTACAAAAAGTGTCAACAGCCAAAAAACTAACAAACGAAGAGTTTTACTAAAAGCTTGTAAAAAAAACTTTTATATAAAAGTTGTAAAAATATCTTAGACGATAACTAACTACGAATGTTAAATACAACTTTTCGACATTTTCAATTCAATTCAGAAGCGACAATAGTGTAACAACTGTCGGCTTCTGGAACAATGTTCTTAGCAAATTCATTCTATTCTCTAAAGTTTGGTGTTTCGGAAGTTCCAAATACATCCTTCCTCTGTTGTACGAGTATGGCTATTTATATTTATTGTGGACATTAAACTTTAGTTATATTGTTTTTGCA
>NJDC01001118.1:230185-249436 GCA_002245475.1 Calephelis virginiensis
TTATTGCATTAATTTAATATAATATGGTATGTTCCAAAGGCAAAGCGAAAAATGATCAGTTGACGTTAACTGACGTTATGATATTAACTATTCTTAGCTGGCATGTTATGTCTATAAATAATCTCTATGTCTAAATTTATGTTATCTATATATAGGAATTCACATAATTACTTTAAGCCAAAGCTTAAATGTATAAAAAATTAAACTATTTTTTTCAAACTATTAAAAAAATAAAGATTAGCTTGTAATACTTATAATACTAAAATATAAAAGGTAGTTCCAGTAAATTTTCGCGCCATTCCGTTTTCCATTTCGAACAAATCGGCTATTGTCCATCTCGGAAGACACTAGGACAGGCAACCGAAAAACCGGACGGTCTCATTCAAAACAGAACATGTGGTCATATTACTTACAGATTTCACTATTTAAAAAATACGAATTATCGATTTGTAACTTTAATGACGGTATCGCGTAACTGGACGATAGCCAACTTCGATAACTAACACAAATTCCAACATTCCCGATATAATTTACAAGCGAGGACAGCCTAACTATTCTTGGAGTAACACATCTATATTCTAAGCAAATTAATAACATTTACTTAAACCTGATGTTTTATAAGTTACGAATAGGCATAATTCTTAAATTATAAATCCGAAAGTCTGTCTAATAAGATTTTAACAGCTGAACCGCGTAAAATTTAACATGCGTATACTAAGTTGAATAGCCTATTAATAGTTCAAACATGGACTACTGTCAGAATAAGAGAAAACTTTAGTAACACGGACTATACAAATGGTAATTTTGCGCGTCGACATTTCTATGAACTACAACCGGATCGGAATTGCAGCACACACAGAGAAGAATCAACGAAAGAAACTCAGCGGGCTTGTCTTTTTTCGACACTGATAGTAACATTATAAACTAGAAAAAATACAAATTGAAACAAATTTTAACTTTTTTTATGATACTAGACGGATTTCCTGATGGTAAGAAATTCATGCCGCCTAGAGACATCAAAGGTGGTAATGGTGCGTTGCCAACCTGAGGCCGGGATGTTAGGCCTCGAGCATAAGTAAGTTTACCGGCTACCTTACCCACCGAACCGGAACACGCCATGACATTATGGCGGCAGGAATAGGTAAGGCGGTGGTACCAATCCGGGCAAGTCGCTTTTAAACTCTACCACCTAGTCAGATGTCACGGTGCTAGTGACAGTAAGCCTATGCTCACCTTTTACGAGCTACCTGGCAGGAAGGCAGATGGTCTATTCTGCAAAGGAGCCCGGACCAACTCAATAAAAAGTATAATTTACACAAACAAACAAATAAGCTTTTGCATTTGTAATATTAGTAGGATTCGAACATTCTCACCGTTTACAAAAAGTGTTAACAGCCAAAAAAATAATAAACGAAGAGTTTTACTAAAAGCTTGTAAAAAATACTTTTATATATCTTAGACGATAACTAACTACGAATGTTAAATACAACTTTTCGACATTTTCAATTCAATTCAGAAGCGACAATAATGTAACAACTGTCGGATTCTGGAACAATGTTCTTAGCAAATTCATTCTATTCTCTAAAGTTTGGTGTTTCGGAAGTTCCAAATACATCCTTCCTCTGTTGTACGAGTATGGATATTTATATTTATTGTGGACATTAAACTTTAGTTATATTGTTTTTGCAAATGGATGAAAATGTTTATATTCTCAATGAACAAGCTTTTTTATGATGTTGGAAGGCAAAAAAGTAGACATATTTCCTGATGGCAAGAAATTCACGCCACCTAAAGACACCACAGGTGGTAATGGTGCGTTACCAACATGTAAATTTATCGGCTACCTTGCCCTCTGAACCGGAACACGTCAAGAGCATGTACTGACGTTATGTCGGCAGGAATAGGTAAGGCGTTGGTGCCAATCGGGGCGAGTCGCTGCAAAACTCTACCTACAACTGTCAATTGCAAACTAAGTTAAAAGAAGCCAATTTAGTTGGTTTAAAAACTTCTAGTTCATCGTCTTCTAGTAAAACCGACTTAAGAAGGGAGTTCCAATATGAAGAGCAAATGAAATTAAGCTCTACTGAATTTAACGATAATTTTTAAATATAGACAAACAACCCAACAAGGCCTACAATTTTTAAAATAAAAAAAATCAGAACTGTAACATCTGCTATCAGATAAAATCTAAAGGTTCTTTTAAAGATACTTCATTTCTAATGGAATACAAAATCAGCTACGGAAGAACCTTTGACACAGGTGTGAAATATTTTATTGAACCAAATTATTTTATACTAGCCTTTCTCTGCGATGACAACCCTGTGAAATTAAGAAATTACTTTTTTCTTTGATATGTTCCTGTCATAATACAATATGTTTTTTGACCACCAATAGCGATCTCTTAACAATTGGTTTTATAAAAAAAATATTTTGATTATTTTCAAAACTCTTAAAATTGTGTATTAATGATAGATTAAATGTTAAATGCTGTCTCTAAATGCGTCCTTATGACAGAAAAAAGTAAGAGAATATTTTTTCGTATGTATGCTTTTTTACATGTTTCTCGTGCGATTACTTCCATTATAAACAGACTTGTTTTTTTATGATATTGGAAGGCAAACAAGCAGACGGGTTTCCTGATGTTAAGAAATTCACGCCGCCTAGAGACACCAAAGGTGGTAATGGTGCGTTGCCAACCTGAGGCCAGGATGTTTGGCCTCGAGCAAAAACAAGTTTACCGGCTACCTGACCATTCGAACCGGAACACGTCATGACGTTATGGCGGCAGGAATAGGTAAGGCAGTGGTACCAATCCGGGCGAGTCGCTGCGAAACTCTACCACCTAGTCAGATGTCAGGGTGTTAGTGACGGTGAGCCTATGCTCACCTTTTACGACCTGCCTGGCAAGGAAGGCAGATGGTTTATTCTACAAAGGAGCCCAGACCAACACGGTTTTTTTTGGAAAGTAGCTCCTGATAGATCAAAATCCAAAAAGTAGTTTTTGAGGTAAACCTAACCTGTTAGCCGCGTTGTCCGAGTGGTTAATGTTCCTGTGGGAAACATTTTTTCGAGATAAAAATATCCTATGTGTTAATCCAAATTGCAAAATATGTGTGTGTGAGGCAAATTTAATGAAAATTGTTTTTTGAATCTTCACGCCCATATCCCCGAAGAGGAAGGCAGAGGTACAACCAAGGCACCCACGATTAGCCGAAGACACTAAGTCCCACAATGTGATAGGTGGCAAGCCTATCGCCAACCGGGCACATTTCCAATCCCGACCAACAATTTTTTTTTATTAGAAAATTAGAAAAATCCAATTTTCTTTTTGTTGTTGTTTTTTTTGAAATGGCTGATATCTTGATACCCTGAGGTTTTCACAACTTCACCGAATTATTTTGGAACAGTAGTTTTTGCGTAAGGAAGTAACAAACAAACAAACATCCAAACTTTCGCATTTATAATATTAATAGGATAGGATAATACATAATTTGTTGTTAATCAAAAATGACAGTAATGAAATTGAAATCACTATTTTGTAGTTTATTTGAACTTCAAATATTTAATAAAATTACCTTAGTTTTTTTCCCACGTCCATTTTCTTTTTTAGTGTCAAGAGCACTGAATTTGATAATTCTGTTACGTAGGTCGGGTATTCTTGTCTAAGATCTAACTCAATTATTTTATATAAAAAATAAGGGTATATTAGATTCTATACTTCTTATCGTCGGTGCTTGGTGGAGTTCCATTCTTGATGCAATTAATTTAGAAACACTTGTACTTTCCACAATATATTTTATTATTTTTTATTTTTATGGTTTAGCCAACCGATTTCGCTATACATCTTCTGATGATGCTTGTATAGTTAAACCGGTTGGCTAAACCATAAAAATAAAAAATAATAAAATATATTGTGGAAAGTACAAGTGTTTCTAAATGAATTGCATTAAGGGTATATTCCCAATTAAAGGAGAAATACTAAGGCTACTATTAAATTCATACAAATCTGGCTCGGTCATGAGATCATATTATCTGTATTACGAAAATTGCTCGTCTACACATAAAGCTTATTTTCAACATGGAACAAATAGAGCAAAGTCTGTTGATATTATACGTATCTGCTATCATGTTGTCTTGTAAGAATGTAATGGTAGGTATATATCGGCGTATTATCCATTGCGAATCCCATACTCATCGGAAATATGTAAGCAATACAGTAAAAGCAATGTCTTACGATCTGACAAATTAAATCAAATAGTCAAATTGAGAATGACCCATGCTGGCCTGGTGCAATCTGGCAGGTAAAAATGCAGATGGTCTATTCTACACAGGAGACATAGAATATATTGTTCACCTTGCCTTTTAGAAGAATGGAAATTGTGGCAGCACGATTTTTTTTGACAAAAGAGAAATAGTAATTATTGTTTGAATGGTTTGGTCAAAGTAGATTGGCTATTTCAAACTTCAAAGGCGAAAAACTCAAAGCACCGTATATTTCTTTGTATCATGTTTGAAATTGTTCAGGAATAGTTGATGCATGTATGTAATGAAAATGTTGGATTATATGTAACAGTAATGCAAAAGCTAGAAATGTGATGCCCATACAAAAGATCTGATGTTTTTCGCTTTACAAAATATAAAATAGTTTTATTGTAAACTAAGTGGTTTTGCTCGTTCCGAATGGATTTGACTCCCCGAAAGAGCCAACACTTGCGTGATGATTAGAAATTTATCTATATTTCTGAAACTGGGTGTTTATATGTGTATGTGTAGATATATGTACCTGTTATTATCGATGAGACAGACATACACAAGCACACAATTTGCTTTTCCTTACGTTCGCGTTGGTTAAATCAAATATTCTAATTTAGAACCAAAGTTCGTAAGTTATCGATAAAATAGAAGAAAACAAAAGCTGTATACATTGTTGCTATGAACCATCTCTAATAAGTCAGATTTCAAATAAAAAAACGCATTGAAATTGTTTCGTTCAATAGTTATGATGTATGGCATTACAGTACCCAAAAAAACAGAAAGAGAAAACATGTCAAACTAATAAATCCTCTCTTCTTGGTCGGGGGTTAAAAAGGGGACATATATACGAGCAAAGTAGGAAATAAAGAGGAAATTATATTTTTACCGACTACAATTAACCCCTTAAGGTTAGCCCTCATTAAATTTGCCAGCGTTTAAGACACTTTTTAAAGCAAAAAACATAATTATTGACTTTTTGAGGTGTTTTTATTTTCTATTTAGATTTGATAGCATCAAAAAAGATTTAGAAAAATGACAAAATACCAGCAATAAAACGTAATTGTGCATTTAGAAATGGAAACCAAACTCAATCTGAAGCAAATGGTCTTCACATTTTTAAAACCTAAAAAAAGTGTCCTCACGCCCATTTACCCGAATAGGCAGAGGCACAAACACGGCACCCGCGACTAGCCGACGACACTAACACCCGTATTCGAGATGCTTACTTGGCTAAGTAATGAAAAACACTGCGTGAAATACAACATTTAGCTATGCGTTTCTTACGTCAGGCCATCCAATTCATGGACAATACTTAGTTCAATATCAGTTCTAAGTATTGTTTATGAATTGGATGGCTCGACGTAAGAAACGCATAGCTAAATGTCGTACTTAGTACAGCGTTTTTTCATTACTTAGCCAAGTAAGCTTCTTGAATACGAGTGTAAGTCCTTCAATGTGATAGGTGACAAGCCTATCGCCAATCGGATATATACATGTATATTGCAACCTACCCTTGATGGTATATTTTCGGACATTGTTACATTTAACATAGTTAATTAATCGGACATTGTTACATTTAACATAGTTAATTAATCGGACATTGTTAAATTTAACATAGCTCACTGTTTCTAAAATACCTAGAAATTAAAGTAAACTAAACATTGTACATTTGAAATTTCTAATATTCTCCCACATTGGTCCCGGCTCCTTTGCAGAATAGACCATCTGCCTTCCTATGCCAGGCAGCTCGTAAAAGGCAGACTAGGTGGTAGAGTTTTGCAGCGACTCGTCTCATTTGCACCGCCTTACCAATTCCTGCCACTGTATGTCATGACTCCCGGAATGGGATGTGGAATAGCGAGTGAAGTAACTTAGTCAAGTTGCTTTACTTCCGGTTTCAGATTGGTTTCGAATTTTATAATCGATATGTATTTCAGACCATCACAAATTTCTTATGATTATTTGCTTTCCTTAAGTATAAGATCAGTTCATTTTTTAACCGACTTCAAAAGATGAGGTTATTTATTTAACTCTATATTATGTATGCTACCGAAGACTGGAAGATGATAGAGTCATTATGGCAGCAGGAATAAGTAAGGCGGTAGATTAAACTTGACCAGTTGCTGCACAGCTCTTTACCACCAGCGGTCGTGTTGCTATTTATTGACCAATAGTTTAACTAGAGCTCGCCTCTTCTGAGCTCCCTAGTAGAGATGCAGATGGTCTATTCTACTCACCAGACCCGAATCAACACAGGGCCCAATTGTTTGTTTAAATTTCAGCACAGTAAATCACATACAATACTGAAATGTAAGTTCAGTCCAAAATGTATTTTACATAAAGCGTAGTCGATTTGAACCCGGAGCTTAATGACGAACAATAGCTCTTCGTGGCATAAGCCACTTAAGTATCGTGTCCATTACCATACAGAGACTTCATTGAACGTCATTTATTTACAGTAAAAGCCTGTTATTTATGGTGTTTTCTTAGTAAAATTTACTATGATACTAGCTATGCTGGCAGACGTTGTACTCCTAAAAAAAAAACGGAGTTGATCTATCCATTCAAGCGTGTTACGTTGACCAAGGGGAATGTGGATTTTTGTTTATATATCTGCGGTCTAGCGGATCAGGTGTTGGACTTGACTGCATGAGGTCAGGGTTTGAATCCCGGTTCGGGAAGCAAAAAGAAAATTTGGGTTTTCCAATTTTCTAATAAAAACAATTTTGCTCGAGATTGGATGAGTGCCCTGGTTGTGACTCTGCCTATTTCTGTGGGGATATGGGCGTGAAGATACTATTATTACTGTTTTGTTTTATATTTTACTAATCTACTTGGCAAATGTATTACTACTCTACATTAATAGCTTCTCTTCTTGACTATCTGTATGGGAAAAAATAAAATATAGTTTTTCCTATTTTCCCTACAATTTTCATAGTCTGGTTAGGGTCTGATGTGAACCTTATCTAAGTAAAGGGATACTAAATATTCTCCAAGAGTCCTTCCATTTATTTCAGTATCCAGAGGCTTTCATAATAAAACATGACACGTTTTGGGCGTGGATCTTGTGGTTGGCTTGAGGAATAATTTAGTACAAATAAAATTGTTCATTAACCAATTTCCCGCTAAAAATGTATGCGTATTATAGCGCGAAAAAACAGGACCAACAGTGCATTATGAATGAATTGGACTTATCAGAAGCAATAGACCTAGAATTTATACAACTAGCTCCACACAATAACACACACACACTACTAAACTGTTTTATTAGCACCGACAACCGACTTAAAAATCAATTGCTTTTTTTTGTAGTTATAATATTTGTATATAACTTCAGAATTCATAACCCATCAAAAAAGAACCATCAAATTGGGTAATAACCATCCAATTCGCTAAGCATGATAATAGTAAGCATCTTAAAACCATACAGTTGATAATCTCGTTATTTTTCGAGTCCGTTAAAACACAATTTTATTACGTCTGTCCAAAATGGAATGTTTTTAAAAATGCACGTGTAAACTATTGGTATGTAAGATATAGTATACTTACATGAAATTAAGCTATAATTTTCTCTGACAGCTTTTTTAATAAGCTTAAGCCGCAATGCATCTGATGACAATCCAAAAAATTACGGACGATCATAAAACTATTTTATTACACAATTCCGACGCATAAATTCAACTCGAGAACAGCATTTTAAATTTAAATTAAAACCATTTATTTAAGTTTGGTGTGCTTTAAAATCATTTAACAGTTTCAGTAGCAATATAACCGAAAAACTGCATAAAAACTTCATTTTTACTGCAGTTTTTTTTACACAAAATGGTGTCACTATGCCAATGCGTCATTTGTTTTAAAAAATCTAGAATGCTAAGGATTAGAAGATTAAAATAAAAGTACCTACATGAAACTAATTAATATTGTATATTTTGTAGATTGCAATCGTCTCTGCGGTCTGGCGGTTCGGCGTTGGACATGACTTCTTGAGGTCGCGGGTTCAATCCCCGGGTCGGGCAACAAAAAAAAAAGAAAATGTATATTTTCACATTTTCTAATAAAAATAACGTTGCCCGAGTTTGGGTATGTGCCCGGTTGGCAATAGGCTTGCCACCTATCACATTGTGACACTTAGCGTCTTTGACTAGTCGTGGGTGGTTTAATATTTCAATATCCAAATTTTAATATCTTGTTGATAAGAACGCCATCTTCATTTCTAAAGACCAACCACCTACTTTGTTACCTGAATACTTAGTGCGCCATCTGTGATCTTTTATCGTCAATATGTAGTGAGGGTAATATTTTATTTTTGATTTCATGTACTTTATAAGCATTTTTATTGAAAAATATTAGCGTTTTGCACTTCTCCTACACATAAACTATAAGTGTGCCAAATTTCATACTCCTCCGTCAGTGCAAATTTTGTAAAAAGGGGTCCAAAGTTTTGGCATCACGTATTATTATATAGATTTCATTCCATTATGCTAACAAAACGACGAATCATCATATCGCTTTGAGGCAAATTCGATTTCCGCCCCGAAAACGTACGTGTGTCTATATTGATGTCCTAATTCAAAGCTAATCATATATTCACGTTGTTCAATATTAGTTTCTACTCGTATTATGGTGTTATTTATTTACATTTCCTCGTTGAACGAATGGCTAGCGTACACGCCTAACTACACTGACCAACTTCGAGGCTTGAGTTCGATTCCCGATGGGGGCAGGCATTAGTGTGATGAACATTTCGATGCCTGCATTTCCGGGTCTGAGTGCTTATTAAATTTATTCTGGTATATATTTAAGTATTTCTATGTATTAGTATCGTTAACTGACACCCACAAGCAAATATTTTGCTTACTTTGGGGTTAGATCCAATTTGTGTAACTTATCCAGGGATATTATTTATTATTATTTATTTATTCCATTTTCTTTCTCCTCTATCTTTGTTCTATCTATCCTACTTATTGCGAAATGAGTTTATCCTAATAATTATAAAATGACTCTGTAATATTCAAACTCAGTAATTATTGCAAGTATCTCGGTAGACCATCATATTTGTAATCCTAATAATGTTATAAATGCGAAAGTTTGTATGTTTGTTAATGCTTCATGCAAAAACTACTGAACCGATTTTTTTAATTAAGCATACTAGCTGCACTCGTGACTTCGTCCATGGAATCCGTGAATTTAGACACTTGAAGCCTAACGAAATCGAAAGAGGCAAGAAACGGAAAGTGGCGGTTCAGTTCACGTTACTATATCGTTTTTATTAGTCCATTCACGATTATAAATTGTGAAAAAAATCCGAAGATATCTATATTGATTTATGTTATATTAAAATTGATATTGTCATAATACGGCTATGCAATAACTAAACTTATTTTGAGTGTACGCTCTCTAATCAGATTAGTCAGCACATGTCATCTTAAGACGTTTTTAATTACCGATTTCCGAGGAATCGATTAACGACCAATATTAATAGCCTATCTAAGATTAGAGATCGTGCTATTTTTGGTTTAGTTGCCAGGTAACCGCTGATATTTTTTAATTTTTAACAAACTACCGTCCCGCCCCGACTTTGCGTGGATATAAAATATACCTTCCTCTATATTTTAACAAGCTTTATCTATTAAAACAAACCGCATCAAAATCCGTTGCGTAGTTTTAAAGATTTGAGCATACAAAGGGACATAGGGACAGAGAAAGCGACTTTGTTTTATACTATGTAATAATAATCTTAGCAACAAAACTCTTGAAACCCTATCTTTATTTTTAAATCGGTTATCAAAATTGGCAGTAAGTCTATAAAAATGTCATGTATAAACTATTCTGACAGCACTAAATGTGTTTTGGCTATCGTTAAAAGAAGAAGTATAACCTAAAATTAGGTAAATGAGTCGCCTCTGTGGTCCAGCGTTTCGAGGTCGTGAGGTCCCGGGTTCGAATCCTGGGACGGGCAATAGGGTTTTTCCAATTTTCTAATAAAAAAATCTAGCTCGGGATTGGATACGTGCCCGGTTGGAGATAGGCTTGCCACCTAACACAATGTGGGACTTAGTGTCTCCGGCTAGTCGTGGGTACCCTGGTTGTTCCTCTGCCTATCTCTTTAGGGATATGGGCGTGAAGATACTCACTTACTTAGTTTGCAACAAAATAGCACCAACGCAAACTATTGATAATTAATTAAATATATAAATGTGGTGTTGTGGGACACCAGGTAGGATCGAACTTCCTTCGGCTAATGTAGAATCGACACAATTCATATATAATATGCATTGGCGGGGTTGAGTGAGGGAGTAAGAGAAAGGTATTATATACTACTCGCTTGAGTATTCGACTGTCGCGCCTGCGCACGTCTCATTTAACGATTTTATTCCACCCACTTTTTCTTACGGTTTTCACTATAACATTTTTGTCAGTTTGGTCGCGCAGCAAATCCTCTATCCTATCTCCTCCTAGCCGTAAGGAACTTCGCTCAATAAAAACGTAATAAATATAAACACAACTAGATCTGTCCATAAAATATTTTTTTAAATTTTACTTTAGGTTCTTTATACAGGATACAGAACCCAAAACGAGGTATGTTGAAATTTTGTTGGTCTGTTTGCTTGTTACTTTTAGCGCATAAACTACTAAACGGATTTAAAAAAAAATGTGTAGTAGCTTATAGTTTACTACGGGAAAATCTCTCGCTCCCTTTACTAATTACATAAAAACAAAAAAAAAACTTTATCACGTGAACGAAGTCGCGGCTAGTAGCTAGTGTAAAATAGATGTTAATATTGTTCAAGTTACAATTTCTACTCTTAAATCTAAATGACATTAACCTAAATCATCGAATATTATTTTTAATATTAACACACATACATTTTATGATATTTTTTCGAACAGTAGGTAATGATTTGAAGTTTGTATAATATAATTGATATGATCAAGGTTTATTTAGCTGTTTTTAAGTTATATATTGTAATCCTGTATATTTTATACGCGTACTTAAACAATGTGGTAAGAAAAATGTAGTCAGTTTTTGAAGTATAGGTACCCAAATAATATTATCTCTTATTCCGAATATTTCTAACAGATATTTCTGTACATTTATGTCCAGTCTAAATTTTAATGTCACTTATTTTGAAAATAAATTATCCTTTCAAACAGCAAAAATGTTTTTTCTTTATATTACGAAAATTTCTCTGCTTCTATTTTATAAATTTTGAGATAACAGCTTAGAACCTAAGCTAGCGTTAATGTTGCTTTCATCTTATTTAAATTGTTCATTAATAATTCGTATATTTCAGTTCTACTTGATATTTCGTATAAATTGCTTACTGTGCACTAAAAATTACAGTTTTAAGTATGAGCACACTTAAAAGACAATATCTTCACGCACATAGCCCCGAAGCGGTAGGCAGAGGCACAACCAGGGCACCCACGACTAGCCGAAGACACTAAGTCCCATAGTGTGATATCGCCAACCGGGCACATTTCCAATCCCAACCAACATTTTTTTATTAGAAAATTGGAAAAATCCTATTTTTTTTTGTCGGCCGACCCGGGATTCGAACCCGGGACCTCATGCAGTCAAGTCCAACACCCGGAACGCCAGACCACAGAGGCGATAAAAGATAATATTAAAAATAAACTGTTTTCTGTGCACCAAAAATTACAATATTAAATACATCACACTTAAAATGTAATATTTAACACAAAATGCACGCAGGCGGTCTAATCGATTTACTAAAAAATATATTCAATTATTAGTTCATCTCTTGTTTTGTTGAAAATTTAAACTTACTGTTAAAACATATTTTTTCCCGTGTTAGCACGTGGAGGGCACTTGAACCTTTTGTAAACACTAAAATCTAAATAGTTTAAATATTTTTCTAATTCACTAAAAAAACAAAACGTAAGTTCTGTAGATATGGTTCTAAGATTCTTAATGATATACTATACCTATAAGATTGACTAGATATTCTACACGTCATGCTACTGCACATACTTGGCATGTAAAGTGTCTTCACGCCCATATCCCCGAAGAGGTAGGTAGAGGCATAACAAGGGCATCCACCGAAGCCGAAGATAACTCTAGCCGAAGATACTAAGTCCCACAATGTGATAGGTAGCAAGCCTATCGCCAACCGGGCACATAATATCCTATCCCGAGCAACATTTTTTTACTAGAAAATTGGAAAAACCAAATTTGCTTTTTATTGCCCGACCCGGGATTCGAACTCGGGACCTCATGCAGTCGAGTCTAACAACTGAGCCGCTAGACCACAGAATGTAATATAGTCCATCTGCAGCATTCTCTGCCTAACAGATCGTAAGAGGCAAGTATCATTATTAAAAATAAATATCACATTTGGTAGAATGCTGATCAGTCAGTTACTCGGTTAGGGATCAACCATCTTACCTATTCCGGGCGTCGAAGCGATAGTCTTTTTCCGGCATATAGGAACGAGAAGACGGTAGACTAGTACAATAGATCTATCTGCCATAAAAACTATTAAATTTTAGACAATTGATAAGCTAATGAAAGACCATTAAAATTAAAAAAAATATATATCTTTACGCCCATATCCCTGAAGAGGTAGGCAGAGGTACAACCAAGGCACCCACGACTAGCCAGACACTAAGTCCCACAATGTGATAGGTGGCAAGCCTATCGCCAACCGGGCACATTTCCAATCCCGACCAACATTTTTTTATTAGAAAATTGGAAAAAACCAATTTTCTTTTTCGATTCGAACCCGGGACCTCATGCAGTCAAGTCCAACACCCGGACCGCTAGACCACAGAGGCGATAAAATTAAATATTCAATAAATTAAACATTTTTAAATCACCCATCAAAACCTGTCCAGGCACACACTAACACTCGAACTCGAACAGAGAAAGATACGTCCTGATGGTGACAAATTCACGCGCGTCGTCTAGAGACACCAAAGGTGGTAATGGTGCGTTGGCAACCTGATGCCGAGATGTTAGGCTTACTTTTATTCGTCTCATTTTCCATTTAGCCAACAAATAAGTAAAATTAAAATATTAAAATTAAAATCGCCTCTGTGGTCTAGCGGTCCGGGTGTTGGACTTGACTGCATGAGGTCTCGGGTTCGAATCCCGGGTTGGCCAACAAAAAGAAAATTGGATTTTTCCAATTTTCTAATAAAAAAAAATGTTGGTCGGGATTGGAAATGTGCCCGGTTGGCGATAGGCTTGCCACCTATCACATTGTGGGACTAAGTGTCTTCGGCTAGTCGTGGGTGCCTTGGTTGTACCTCTGCCTACCTCTTCGGGGATATGGGCGTGAAGATACTTAAAAATATTAAAAGATTCATCTTTTACTTTTCACTATAAAAAGAAAAACCTCAAAATAGTTTCTACATTAAAATAAATAAAAAGCCTTAAAGTCTTCTTTTGAACTAATGGACTTATAAGTTACCGACCGACCAAGTAACTACGAGTACAAATTGCAATAATAGTCCACGGCCAACATCCAATGTACTTGAAATCTATTGTGTGCTGGAGCCGGTCTATGATTGAATGCACCTTAAGACGTAGATTACCTGCATCTGCCTCGGACAATTTAGCAATTGTGCTCTTGACTTCTTTAACCACTAGCCTACAATACAATTGTAAGAGAGTTGAAGCTGGTCTAATAGATTACAAACTTCACTGTAACAAACAGCGTAGATCTCAATGTGGTTTATGTAATTTTAGCGAATAAAACTACAAAAAACCGACTTCGATTTCAACAAAAAGTACCTCACTGGACAACATGCTATCGCCTTTGTGGTCTAGCGGTCCGGCGTCGGACTTGACTTCTCGTGGGCTTCGGTTTCAATCCCCGGGTGGGGCAAAAAAATTCAGAAAATACGTATTTCAATTTTTTTTAAAATAACGGTGGCCGGGATTGGATATGTGCCCAGTTGGCGATTGGCTTGTCACTTATCACATTATGTTACTTAGTGTCTTCAGCTGGTTGTGGTAGCACTGGTTGCGCCTTTGCCTACCTTATCATTGGTGTGGGCGTGAATATACTTTGCTTTTATTATTGACCACCTCATTGGTCGTGGGGTTACCACACATAACTCTGCCGATCAACCGCATGCAATTTTTTGATGAACATATAGATGTCTGCATTTCGGGTTAGGGTGTTTATTAATTTTATTCTGGGATAAATATAACATTTCTAAGTATTAGTATTGTTGACTAACACCCAAAAAATAAGCACATAATTTGCTTACTATGTGGTAATATTTAATTTGTGTAATTTGTCCAGGGACATATATTTATTATTACTTATGGTCGCCCGTTGGTCGAAATTCGTCCATAACAAATTTCAATTTTTTTTGTTGTTACAATATATGTAATTCATATTTTTTATTAATGAAAAGAACACCATCTCAATTTCTCAAGACTAACTACTTTGTTTCCAAACCGTATGGTGCGCCATCTGTGATATTTTATCGTTACCATCAATATATTTGTTTGTGTGTATCAAATGCATATGCATGGTAGTGTGGGTAATGTTTTATTTATTGATTTCATGTACTTTATAAGCATTATTATTGAAAAATATTAGCGATCTGCACTTCTCCTACACATAAACTATAAGTGTGCCAAAACTCACTCGAAAATAGGAAAAACAACATTTTACTGTTTTCCTATCTATACACTGTCATCAATTGTCAGAGTCACCAGTACAGATAATTATATAAAAGATTTTTTTTTTATTATTTGTAACCTTTTCTCCTCAGTAGCTCAATTGGTTAGAGCATTCGTCGGCTTGAGACGAAAGGTTACAGCTTCATATCCTGTCTGGGGCGAAATTTTCCCCGTGTTGGTCCGGGCTCCTTTTGCAGAATAGACCATCTGCCTTTCTTGCCAGGCAGCTCGTAAAAGGCGAGCACAGGCTTATCATCACTATCACCGTCACATCTGAATAGGTGGTAGAGTTTCGCAGCGACTCGCCCGGATTGGTACCACCGCCTTACCTATTCCTGTCGCCATAACGTCATGACGTGTTCGGTTCGGAGGGTAAGGTAGCCAATAAAATTACTTTTTCTCGAGGCCTAACATCCGGACCTCAGGTTGGCAACGCACCATTACCATGTTTGTTGTCTCTAGGCGTCGTGAATTTCTTACCATCAGGAAATCAGTCTGCTTGTTTGCCTTCCTATAACATAAAAAAAAAACATTTCTAAAACATAAAATAAGTTACACTTTTCTAGACACATACATAGGCTTACAAAAAATCTGTGGTATAACGCACGATGACCGCATTCATAACAATGAGATCAGAAAAGAATGGGATTAAAAATTTGTGCTGGTGTTAACGTGAGAAAGGGCATGGGCATATATAGGCAGATATAGACATATTGGGAATATATAACAACATACTAGAAGTTGGTCTACCCCTGCTAAGGTTTCATATGCTGCTAGTTATATATGAAATAGATACATACTAGCGAACACCACAGACATCGAATTACCTTAACTAAAGTCTATTTTGTAATATTTTTGAACTTTGTGTCTGTTATGTTCTGCAAGACTCACATATTTTTCTTTCCTAAAAATCTTTTAAACATCTCTCTATGCAGAGGTAAAACCAGGGCACCCACGACTAGCCAAATACACTAAGTCTCATAATGTAATAGGTGGCAAGCCTATCACCAACCGGGTACATATCGAATCCAGGACATTGTTATTTGTATTAGAAAATTGAAAATACACATTTACTTTTTTTTGTTGATCGACCCGGAGATCTACCCCGGGACCTCAAGAAGTCAAATCCAACGTTGGACCGCTAGACCACAGAGGCGATTATAATCAAAAAAAATATATAATCTTTACAAAATAATTAACACAACAAAAAAAGAATGAACGAAATTGTTTCATTTAATCACGCATGATGTGATGACTATGATGATATGATGAATAGATTCATTTTTACATATATACATATTCTATGTACCTACAGTCACAGAGTACCTAGTTTTACAGTTGTGAATAGGTATTATGTAAATGACCACTATTCAAACATACAAGCCAATCATTGACTGCACTTTAATAGCTAAATCTGCATCTGACTCGGACCATATAGCTATTGTTGCATTTTATAGAACTGGGGCGCAAAGCGTTTTCCCTGTATTGGTCCGGGCTCATTTGCAGAATAGACCATAAGCCTTCTTGTGAGGCAACTCGCTAGGTGAGGCGGTCGTTTACATGGACCAATTGCCACTTAGCCCTCTACCACCAGTAATGTTATTGGTACTGACCTAACATTAACCAGTGTTCTTCTTTTACGAGCTCCCTGGTAGAGATGCAGATGGTCTATTCTACTCACCAGACCCGAATCAATCATTGACTGCACTTTAATAGCTAAATCTGCATCTGACTCGGACAGTATAGCTATTGTTGTATTTTATAGAACTGAGAGGCAAACCGTTTTCCCCGTATTGGTCCGGGCTCCTTTGCCTTCGTGTCAGGCGGCTCGTAAAAGGCGAGCATAGGCTTACCGTCACTAGCACCGTGACATTTGACTAGGTGGTAGAGTTTCGCAGTGACTCGTCCGGATTGGTACCACCGCCTTACCTATTCCTGGCTGGTAACAGGCTTGTAACCTGTCCCATGATGGCGCTTAGTGTCTTTGGCTAATCATGGGTGCTTTGATTGTGGCTCTGCCTACCTTTTATTAGGGGATATTGGCATGAAGATACGTTTTTAATTTACATAATGGATACTTTAATTATGATTCTTTTAAAAGATAACAAAATGTCTAGATCGATAATCGCACATTGTTAACAAAAGCGTGAAAACATCATAGTTTTCGCAAAATATCTTGTTTCTGGCCTCGGTAGTTAATAAATACTCTATTTTATGAACAATTTATAAAGTAATATATTTTCGGCACGTGCCCCGAAATGTCCAGCAACTGTTTTAATAATAAATGAAGTTGACGTTTAGGTAACATCTTCCTTATTTCTATTGTCACTGAATTAATAATATAGTAGCAGTACGAACAGTTATCGACTACATGAAAATGAGTTTCGGGTATTGTAAAAAGTGAATATAAGCTAAAAATATATCCTTTTAAGCCCATTTTAGATGATCCTCAAGATGAACCTTTTCATTTCTTGTCTTCTTCTTCTTCTTCTTCTTTTATAAATATGGCTTTCGATTGTTTTTCACGACTACTTTGCCAATGTCAAGTTAGTTAATTCTTATATACAGTCATTAGTCACTATGTACAAAGTCATGTCAGGTCAGGGTCTTGAGTAAAGCGGTGGCTTCGTTACTCAAGCTCATCTACTGAGATTTGACGGCAGCGAGGAAATAGACGATACACTAATTTTTTCATGATTATTTCATTTGTGCATTTTCACTGAACAAAATTAACTAATTCCCACCTAAATTAACCAATTTCACTCAACATAAACACGAAATTCAATAATAATGAAAAAATTACGACCAGCTTCATTCACGATGGCGCCAAAACTCCTCATTTCTTGTCAAAGGTTATAAATAACAACCCAAATGACAGCTAAAAGACGCCATATTTATTCATAATCTTGTACAAGACGTTAATCGAGTTTCGGCGCCATGGAGAGAAAAGGTTGTCGCAGTTTTTTTTGTGTATCGTGTATTTCCTCGTTACTGCCAGATCTCGTATGAACTTGAGTAAGGAGGCCAGCACTTTATTCAAGACCCTGGCTTTACACATAAACTATTTAAAAAACTCGGATTTTTGGCGCAATCGTGAAGGAAGATAGTCGTCGTTCTTTCGAAATTATTGAACTTCGTGAGAAATATAGTGGTAATCGTATTCACGACCATATCCCCAAACGGATAACGGTACAACCAGGGCACCCACGACTAGCCGAATACACTATGTCCCACAATGTAATAGGTGGCAAGCGTATCGTCAACCGGGCACATATCCAATCTCACGCAACGATGTTTTTTTATTAGAAAATTGAAAATTTATATTTCAAATTTTTTTTGTTGCCCGACCCGGTGTTGAACCCGTCACCTCAAGAAGTCGAAAACGATGCCTGACTGCTAGACCACAGAAGCGATAATCGTGTAAATTATTAGTAAAATTAGGTAATTTAGGTGGCAGTTAGTTCAATTTTGTTCAGTAGTGAAATATTTATGAAGAAATTAGTGTTTGATGTATTTCCTCGTTGCCGCCTAATCTCACTAAATGAGCTTGAGTAACGAGGCCACCGCTTTACTCAAGACCCTGACATGACTTTTAATAACGACTGGTGACTATGTTAAAAATAATTTATTAAATTGTGCCTCTACCTACCTGTTCAGGGATATGGGCGTGAAGATACTTGATTAATGATTAAATTTGAATAATATAATGCATAAGTAATCAATAAAGTAATACGCGCTATTTGTTACATCATATTATTTATGTAACACTTTTGGGTAACCTACCTACCACACCTACAACATCTATGGTCTTTCAGGTGAATCAGGAAATCTGAGGGCCTGTTCGCTGTCTTTTGCCCTAAAATTGCTACTACCACTAGGTGGTAGAGTTTCACAGCGACTCGCCCGGATTGGTACCACTGCCTTACCTATTCCTGCCACCATAACGTCCAATGCTTGCATTTGACGTGTTCCGGTTCCGTGGGTAAGATAGCCGGTGAACTTACTTTTGCTCGAGGCCTAACATTTCGGCCTCAGGTTGGCAACGCAACGTTTTGGTGTCTCTACGCGGCGTGAATTTGTTACTAACAGGAAATCCGTCTGCTTATTTGCCTTCCGATATCACAAAATAATACCATCTAAATTGAAATACGGTAACGTTAGGCACCGACAATTTAAATTCTAGCTATCATTGCCAGAATCTATTGTCTTTATGACTAAGTTGTGGAATAATTTAGTAATCTTAATGACTAAATTATCCCGCAAGCGAAGGATGAGATCGATCTTGACGCCCAAAACGTGTCATGTTTTATTACGAAAGCCTCGGGACAGTGAAA
>NJDC01001118.1:249732-297346 GCA_002245475.1 Calephelis virginiensis
CGTTCCGATCCGGTGGTAGTTTTTAGAATTATATAGACGCGTTACAAGAATCTGTATATGGATCTACGTAATAAAAGCTATTTTGAATTTGAATTTGAATTTGAATTGTCTTTATGACTAAGTTGTAGAATAATTTAGTAATCTTAATGACTAAATTATCCCGCAAGCGAAGGATGAGATCGATCTTGACGCCCAAAACGTGTCATGTTTTATTACGAAAGCCTCGGGACAGTGAAATAAATATAAGGCATGACTCTTGGAGAATATTGAGTACCCTTTTATTAATAGATGAGGTTCACATTAGACCCTGTCCAGTAATGCCTTTTACATCGTCCTTTTATGTCTTATTTATACATTTAGTTTTTATAATATAAAACAGTTTGAAATAACTAAAACAATAACCAAAAAAAGTGTGTTAGATTTTTCCTTTCTTCGTAAAATCACAGAAAGATGTTATGGTATAATTTTTAGTACCTTCACACCCACATCCCCAAAAAAAGGTAGAGGCACATCCAGGGCTCCCACGATAAGCCGAAGGATAGGTGGCAAGCCTATCTCTAACCAGGCACTAAATCAATCCGGGCGACATTGGTGTTAATAGAAAAAAAAAGTTAATAGAAAATAATAAAAAAGCACATTTTGAGTATTCTGACCCGGGAACTGAATCTGGGACATACTATAGTCAACGCTAACACCCGAACTACTGGAATACAGGGAGTTTTACTTATCTTAAACTTTTGCAACTAGATCACAGTCGCTTCAGATGAGCCATAACTTAGCCAGAATTTTTATTATTCGTATCGATTTGCAAAAGCCTATTGTGTTATGTTTTTTAAATATTACGGTAAAACCAATGAACGTTAACATTTATGCCGCCCATTCCCTTCAAATGAACTTCATAATTTCTTGGGGTCCGAGCTCTAAAGGGTTCAGACCCTAACATTCAGAAACCCCTCCTTTTTCAGGTCAAAGTGCGGTCTACATGACAAATATATCAACCAACCCTCCACCCTTCGATATCATAAAATATGTAGCGGTTGTACTACCCTACTAATATTTTAATTGCAAATGTAAGTTTATTGTTTAAATACTTCTTATCAATTTCTTAAAAGTGTTGTAAATAACTTGTTTCAATAAGTTTATTGGTTACTATTACAAGCGATAACTACATAACCAGTTGTCATAAAACTTAGTACATAATATATTCTTGTCAGTTAAGTATATTTTTGGAGGTATTCAGAGTAATATACGATATATTTTAATGATCAAAGTGCTATCGAAGCCGCGGGTTAAATCTAGTATCTATATATTAAACGTGATGCCAAAACTTTGGACCCCTTTTTATGAAAATTGCTTGGACGCAGGAGCATGAAACTTGGCACACTTACAGTTCATGTGGAGGAAAAGTGCAGAACATGAAAATTGTTTATTAATAATGCTTGTAAAGTACATTAAATTATTAAAAAAACATGACCCACACTAACATGCATTTGACACACACAAACAAATATATTGATGTTGGTCTTGAAAAATGAAAATGGCGTTCTTATCAACAAGATATTATAATTTATTATGGTCGAATTTCGACCCCTAGGCGAGCACTAGTTGTTATAAATATAGTCAACGACTAAAGTTTTTATTAGAAAAATGTAACAAAAATATGCAAAAGTTGTAGTATAAAATACTGTTTTCTTTAATTTTTATCATAATTCGCTTGAGGTACATTACTCCGAGCGGAGTTTGTGGCTGTATGGGACAAAGTACCTATTCCAGTTGAAAGACTCGTCCTGACCGATGCCCATACCACCGACTTACGTGATGCCGCTATGTTTAGTGATCGCTATTGTCATGTTTCTCGTTAGATAATAAAATAGGCAATAAGAATAACAAGCAGTGTTGGTTCTTCCTCTAGTTGGTCTCTTCCCCGTGTCGGTCCGGGCTCCTTTGCAGAATTGACTATCTGCCTTCCTGCCAGACAACTCGTAAAAGGCGAGCACAGGCTTACCGTCACTAACACCGTGAAATCTGACTAGGTGGTAGAGTTTCGCAGCGACTCTCCCGGATTGGTACCACCGCCTTACCTATTCCAGCCGCCAAAACGTCATGACGTGTTCCGGTTTGGAGGGTAAGCTAGTCGGTGCACTTACTTTGGCTCGAGGCCTAACACCCGGCCTCAGGTTGGCAACGCACCATTACCACCTTTGGTGTCTCTAGGCGGCGTGAATTTCTTTCCATCAGGACATCCGTCTGCTTGTTTGCCTTCCAATATCTTAAAAAAAACAGATTATATGCCTAATCGGACATTCGTAGTCTTACGTGCCTTTGTTTATGAAAACATATACAAATTCAATTGAACCACAAAGACAGTCCTCTAGAATAGAGAATAGCGGAATAAGTTTTTAGACTAAGTTAGTATAATCTAGTATATACACTTTCTATCGTCGGCACTTCGTGGAATTTCATTTTATTCGTACTTTCTCAAATGACACCTTTTTTTCCACAATATACTTTAACACTACAATTATACCTAAACCTTATGTAATGTATTGTTGAAAAATGCAAGTTTGTTATAATCTAAGTTCAGACTCGAAATATAAATGTGAAAGTGTCAAACGTCTATGCAGAAAATATATTGCAATTTCTGATCGTCTCCTGAGCATACCCAGAAGAAATTGACTGTTGCAAAATTCCACATAATGTAACAATGCCTGTCAGCACTATTTTACCTAGAAAGGGGGCGCAAGTAGAGAAAGAAGGAAGGGTAACGTTAGTAGGTATAAGTCTTTGTCTATTCAAAATACACGATCATCTACTATTTTTATGATATTGAAAGGCAAATAAGCAGACGGGTTTCCTAATGATAATAAATTCACGTCGTCTTGACACAACAAAGGTGGTAATGGTGCGTTGCCAATCTGAGGCTGGGATGTTCGATCTTGCTCGAGACTTAATCGAGGAATAATTGTACCGGCTACCATATAATCTCAACCGGAAAACGTCAACGGCAAGTGAAGCCATTAGGGCGACTGGAATAGATAAGGCGGTACCAATCCGGGCAAGTCACTCCGAACCTCTACCACGTAGTCAAATGTCACGGTGTTAGTGAAGGTAAGCCCATCCTCGCCTTTCACGAGCTGCCTTGCAGGAAAGCAGATGGTCTATTCTGCAAAGAAGCCTGGACCAACACAGGGAAAACTAACAACTTCGGCTATATTCGTCAGAATTCGGAAATCCGATTGAATTTTAAAGATAAGAATAATTAACCATTCCGATTAAATTTAGATGAGGTCAGCCAATTTAGAAATAAAAGTATAAAGTGTAAAAAGAGTTAGAAGTGTAAATCCGAAGCGCATAATTTAAATAGTAGTACTGCCCGTTGAAATGACGATCACTGACACTTTTAAGTATGTTGATAATATTTGCGCAATACAAATATAACACTTCTGTAATTCGAAGTTAAGTTACTACATTTCAATGAATTTATTCGGATTTGTTATTTAACATTGTCCAAGCGCTCAAGTATTGTATCTTCACGCCCATATCCCCGAAGAGGTATGTGGACGAACAACCAGAGCACCCACGACTAGCCGAAGACACTAAGGCCCACAATGTGATAGGTGGTAAGCCTATCGACAACCGGGCACATTTCCAATCCCGAGCAATATATATATATATATTTTTAATATAAAATTGGAAAAACCAATTTTATCGTTGCTTCTCAGAGGTACAGACAGTAGCCGAAGACACTAAATTCCACGATTCGATAGGTGGCAAGCCTATCGCCAACCGGGTGTTTATCCAATCCTGAGCAAAGATATTCAGAAAATCAAAAATACGCTTTTTTTCGAGTCCGATCTGGGGAACGAACCCGGGAACTCAATAAGTTTAAGGCTGGACTGCTAGACCACAGAGGCAATAACCACACACCACACAGACTACAAATAACAAAGATAAAAAAATGTGTTTTTTTTTATAGTAGTAATACTACTACTACTACTATAAAAAAATGTGTTCATCGGTAGAGATCGGCTAAGCTGAAATAGCGCATCACAATTGTCGCCTCTGTGGTCTAGCGGTTCAGTTGTTGGACTTGACTGCATGAGGTTCCGGGTTCGAATCCCGTGTGGGGCAACAAGAAGAAAATTGGGATTTTCCAATTTTCTAATAAAAAAAACTGTTGTTCGGGATTGGAAATGTACCGGTTGGCGATAGGCTTGCCACCTATCACATTGTGGGACTTAGTGTCTTCGGCTAGTCGTAGGTGCCCTGGTAGTGCCACTGCCTACCCATTTAGGAATATAGGCGGGAAGCTGCTTTTAAGTAAAGTGGAATATAAAATCCATATAAAGATCGGAGGTCAAACTTTAAAAAAACCCCCAGAAGCGGTTGAATGAAGGTTTGGATGAAAGTTGTGACTACCTTACGCGGAGGAAGTCGGCTTAAAGCTGATAGTAAATAATTTAGAATACCAGACCACCAGGACCACGTATGATTCATGATAACGTGTAGTTAAAGAGTAAATGATTTAAACAAGGTGATTGAGTGCTTTGCAGCAACTTGGATTCATCACCACTATCTTACTTATTCCTGCCGCATAATGTTAATGCTCGCTACTATAAGGTTCTATTTTACGTGATAGCCTGTAGACTTTCACACGGATATAACCTGGTAAGGTGTCGATTCACCAGCCATATTTATAATATGTAGGCAAAGGTAGGTAATCATTAGGAAAACCGCTTCATACCACGAAAAAAAGGAGTAACAAGACTATGACTCACCCGGATTGGTACCACGGCTTTACATATTCCTGCCGCCATAACATCACGACGTGTTCCAGTTCGGAGGGTAAGGTAGCCGGTAAACTTACTTTTGTTCGAGGCCTAACATCCCGGCCTCAGGTTGGCAATGCACCATTACCACATTTGGTGTCTCTAGGCGGCCTGAATTTCTTACTATCAGGAAATCCGTCTGCTTTTTTGCCTTTTTTTTATGATATAGGAAAGATGTTAGACCTCGAGCAAAAGTAAATTTACCGGCTACCTTACCCTCCGAACCGGAACACGTCATGACGTTATGGCGGCAGGAATAGGTAAGGCGGTGGTACCAATCCGGGCGAGTTGTTACGAAACTCTACCACCTAGTCAGATGTCACGGTGTTAGTGACGGTAAACCTATGCTTGCCTTTTACGAGCTGCCTGGCAAGAAGACAGATGGTCTATTCTTCAAAGGGGCCCGGACCATCACGGGTGAAAACACCAACACGGCCTTCCAATATCATAAAAAAAAGGTAAGTAAATAAAATTGTTGAGTACTACAATTGGTATACCATGCTGGTAACACAATCCATGGTGGTAATAAAAGATAAGGTATCTTTAATCCGTAGTTATAACTTCAGTGCTCATTGCTGCTGTCTTCCGGTAGGTAGCACCTGCACTCTTATGTAACGATCTGATATGCCAGATAGGCAACGCCTTGTTATCTTTGTTAGTTTTCTATAAGCCACGTTTCTTTTGTTAATGTTCGTATGCTTCAAAAATATACTTTATTTTGTATAGGATAACAAGTTGTAATAAAATTAATATTATCTCTTTGTAAAATTCTGAGGAATACAATGTTAAATTTAAATATTATTAATTCGATTATTATTATTATGCTTCAAATTCTTACATTTTTAAAATTATTAATATTCTTTAAAGCTTGTATTTAAAATCGCCTCTGTGGTCTAGCGGTCCAGGTGTTGAACTTGACTTCATGAGGTTCCGGGTTCGATTCTCGGGTCGAGCAATGAAAAGGAAATGTGCTGGGGTTTTCCAATTTTCTATTCAAAAAAATTTGCTTGGGATAGGATGTGTGCCCGGTTAGCGATAGGCATTTCAGATATCATATTGTGAGACTTTGTGTATTTAGCTAATCGTGGGTGCCCTGGTTGTGCCTCTGCCACCCTCTTCTAGGATATGGGCGTGAAGATAGTATTCATATTGTTTTAAATTAAAACAGTGTCATTATGTTACATTAAATAATATTTCAATAACGGCTAACATCAGTTTAGTATAGTGTTACCACGCCTATATCCCTGAGTAGGTAGGCAAAAGCACAACCAGTGCGCCCATGACTAACCGAAGACACTAAGTCCCACAATGTGCTAGGAAGCAAGCCTATCGCCAATTGGACACATATAGATTGCGATCTATGTTATTTTTATTAGAAAATTGAAAATACACTATTTTCTGTATTTTTAATTAATCGACCCGTGGATTGAACCCGAGACTTCAAGAAGTCAAGTCCGACGCCCCACTACTAGCAATAGTTAATTAATTTGTCAACGTAAGAATGTACAAGTATTCATCTGATTTCGAAATCCTTAAACTTATCCTTTTAAAAATTAAAGCAAGAACAACTTGGTCTGTAAATTTCAAAGTTCTATTTGAAAATCCATACGAACTTTCTAACAGGTATTCCCAGCAAGTTTTAAACTTTGTAAATTGGAAGTAACAAACTTAGATCTCCATTTTTATAAGCTTTTTTATGAAATAAACATTTTTACAGACAACTGTGATCTAAATATTCTCTGTATAAATAGACATTTCCTGAAATATTAAACAAAATGCTTTCTTTCGATAACTAAAAAATAAGCTCCAAAATTTTTTAAACTATATTGCTGATACAAATTAATTTAACAATTTAACCCAAAACCAATTTTAACAGCAAACTATTTTACTAAATAATTTAAAAAATAAAGTTAAGAACATAATTAAGTTGCACTATAAGTACTATATTTTTCAGTAACTTTGTACCAATCCTTTCAAAATAAATACTTAACATTTTTTATCTTGATATTATTTTTTTAGCATTAGTAAATATATTTAAAATACTTTTTAACAATGATATATTAATATTTAGTAGATACGCGTTACAATAAAATATTGAGTGAGCGTGTAGGAATAGTCAGTCCACTTACCTAGAAGTCGGTCGCCTTTCCTGATGCCACAATACAGAATGCCGTACGGCAAACGGGACCCGACCTCTACATGTACACTGCGGGCCCAAAACCTTAGCATAGATTGATCGCTCTCCGGACCCTATATTTTACATTGTATAATTACAATGTCCTATCGCAAAAGTTTCAACGCTGTTTTAATTGTTTGTAGGTAGTAGCTTACAAAAAAATCTCAACTAGTTACTTCTGATTATGAGTGGAATAATATTTAAAAAAATGGTTTAGTTTAGTTTATTTAAAAATATACGTATTTTAACTCTTGTATTCCTTAAAAGATAGGCAGAGGTACAACCAGGTTGACCACGATTTAATTAGTCTAAAAAATACGCAATTGTTTTTCATTGTCAATATAGTTTAATACTTTTGTGGACGGCGTATTTTTTTACAGTGAAGGCCGTTTGTTTGTAAGGATTTTCATTTAATTATATTTTATGTATAGCTTTAAGGATATTTTAATATTCTAGTTTGGTGGGTGTGATAGTTGAGAAACTTGCGCAACATCTCCCAGCTCGGGTTCGGGATCTTTTAAAGAATATAGGTCATTTGCTTACCAAGGAGTTCTTACATCACTAACGTCAGTTCATTTGTTACTAACGCCGTCTTCAAAACTAGAAGTTAAATTTATGCAACAAAATGAGCGGATTCGTGCAACTCCCTCCACTGCTGGCATTTTTTTGATAATGGAAGGCAAACAAGTACATGAATTTCCTGATGGAAAGAAATTCACGCCGCTTAGAGACAACAAAGCTGGTAATAGTGCGTTGCCAACCCTAATGTTTAATTCTTAATGTGTAATCCTTCGAACCAGAACACTTCAACGGCAAGCGTTGACGTTATGGCGTCAGGAATAGATAAGGTACCAATTCGGTAGAGTCGTTGCAAAACTCTACCACCTAGTCAGATGTCACGGTGTTGGTGATGGTAAGCCTATCCTTGCATTTTAAGAGGCGCCTGGAAGCAGTGTGTCTATTCTGCAAAGGCGCCCGGACCAACATGAGGAAAAGAGTGCAGTGCAAGAATGCAGCAACCTACCGGGGTAGGGATTCAATTTCGTACTTATTCCTGCCGCCATGACAATTGTATTTGGAACTCTCGTACTCTGGTCTGCAAAGTGACGTAACTGATGTACTTGCTCATTAAGCTTCAGAGCACGGCCACAGGACATTGAAATTTAAATTGCATTAATGTCATATCTTCCATGGTGTCTATAGGCCACAGTTTTTACTTATAGTGTGCTTTTTCTGTCAAATCTCATTGAAATGCGTTATCCGTTATTATAATTACTGAAATCACTACGAGTATTATCGACTTCTGTTAGAGAAAGGTAAAGTATCCATTCCAAATTCAATTACATGAGAAACAACTGAAAAGGAAATAGCAGGGTACTAATTTCTTATTAAATAATAAAAGATTCTATGCGTACACGTTTAAGGATTTTAAAAAACGACGGGCTGCACTCCAGGAGTGCCGGCAGAAGTAAAATCTTGACACAAACATGACAACACGAAAATTCGCGCAAGCGCCCTGCGCAGTCTTACGAATTTTCGATCAGGTCACGTGTCTTGACGCTAGTTTAGAAGTTTTTACCTATTCCAAAAAAAGTGTGCTATAAAGTTTTCACTTCAAAAACATTTACACGCTCTTGCTTCCGAATTGAAGAGTAGATGTTTAATTAAGGCACCTATAAATTGAACAATAGGGTTATTAAAGTTATTGGAATAATATAGTATCTTTAGGATAGGCCTTTTGTCGTTTAACCATAAAAACCAGCAAACTGATTTTATCGATATTTATATAAATTTTAAATCCTAAAAAATCATACACCATAATACAATATATTTAAACTTTTTTATTTAACGATTGCAGTGCTTCATTCCATTTTTTTGACAACCAGCAAAAATTCAAATAATGCTTAATGTCGTGTTTTAGACCCAGAGGTACAAGCGGTTTGATCTCCGTCTATCAATCACTGTCCTGTTTTTTAACCGAGTGAAAAAAACGAGGAGGTTCTCAATTCGGCCCGCATATATTTTTTTATGTATGTACACCGATTTACTTGTCGTTTCTGAACCGATTTACGTAATTCTTTTTATGTTCGATGCGAAATAGTTTCGAATTGGTCTCTAAATTTGATTCAGGTAGGCCCATTAGTTTTAATTTTATGAGCATTTTCTACCTATTTTCACCTGTCGCGATGTTTATTTTTGTTAAATTTAATCATATCAGCAACAAACTAAAAATTATTAAATAAAAATAACTGCGTTAATTAAAACCGACTTCAAAACTAAAAAGTAAGAAATAATAAAGATTTAATATTAATTATATACTACCCATTACTTATTATATGTAATATTTACTAAAAGGTTTGAAGTCGGGGCCAATTCAATTTAATACGTATAATATAATTATTAGTTTAAAGCTTGGCATCTACTTCAAACCTATTCGTAAATATCACTTATAAGTAATAGGTAGTATGTAATTAATATTAAATCTTTATTATTTCTTACTTTTTAGTTTTGAAGTCGGTTTTAATTAACGTGGTTATTTTTATTACGTTTTGTATTATACAACTATGGTACTTTCCATATACCTCCAATGAGATTTTTCCAAACTTGATCTATCGAAATGTGCGGATAATAGGCCAACAGTTATCGATAAAAAATGAAAAAAAAAATGTTATAGCACAGAAAACGTTTTGAGGTATTTTTTGTTTTTATAATGTTAACATGTTTTTATATTGTTATATTTATAAAATTATTAAGAATCTTTAAATATTGTATTTAAAATCCAAGTCCAAGTGTTGGACTTGACTTTATGAGGTCCTAGGTTGGATTCCTGGGTTTGAGCAACAAAAAGAAAATCTGGTTTTTCCAATTTTCTAATAAAAAAAAATGTTGCTCGGGATTGGATGTGTGCCCGGTTGGCGATAAGCTTGCCACCTCATCATGTTATGAGAATAAGTGTCTTCGGCTAATCATGTTTGTGCCTCAGCCTATATCTTCGGGGATATGGGCGTGAAGATACTTTTTTTATTATGATGTAAATGTTTTTAATTAGTTTTTTCTAATATCTAAAAGGTATACCTGTCTGATTAAAATAAAACAACAATTTTAGAGAGGAAAACCTAACAAGAATTTAGACATCAGAAATTCCCTTACCATTCCAAAGTATCAAAAATACACAACGTTAATATTCAAGTTTTCACTTCTGTCGACACTCCCGGAGTGCAACCCGTCGTTTTATTATCAATAATTGTTAGTCTAGTTTCTACACATTTCGGTTGATCAAATTTTGAAAGTTCACGTTGTATTATGGCTGTAGTATACGAGTATAATTAGCTCAGGTGTTGATTCAAAGTGTTAGCCCAACAACCTTATTTGCCAGTATTTAAAGTTGCATATAATTATGTTTACTAGGTGGTAGAGTTTCACAGTGACTCGCCCGGATTGGTACCACCGCCTAACCTATTCCTGCCGCCATAACGTCAGTGTTCCCGGCTTCAGGTTGGCAACGCACCATTACCATCTTTGGTGTCTCGTGAAATTTTTACCATCAGGAAATCCGTCTGATTGATTGTCTTCCAATACCAATACAAATCAGCGGTGCGGAACTAGTAAGTATAAATAATTTTGAAAACGTAAAACGCAAAAGCCTTCTCAGCTAATGCCTTAAAGTTTAACGACGTGCGTGATCCTATATTTCCGCTTCAGACTGGTTTTACAGTTACACGGGAGTTATAAGCAATAACGATACGGGAATACGAGAAAATTCGTATATGTACGAAATATATTAAGAATAACTCGTACACAAAGCAATTGTTACGGATATTCTGATACAGTGCAATTTGACGGACGGAATTTTAGATGACTTGAGCTGTCTGAACTGAAATTAAAATTCAGGGAGTTTATTGCGTGCTTATATGTATATGTTTAAATATTCTGGTGATTTGAACATATCGTATAGGAATATGAAGGTCAGAAACTTTCAAATAATTAAGCGTTCTAAAATTGCAAAAATAGACTTTAACTATTTAATTAGATACCAAGTCGCAATTTGATAATACTTTTTTTGAAAATAGGTAGCTAACAATTTTTTGAGATGGCCTTACTTGTACATAAATAGTATATCAACGCCATACATACTAGTTTTAAGTAACATGTATCTACTAAAATAATTTTCCCTTTCCCGTGGTTAAAGCATTACGGCTGAACGAATATATCAATTTTGTTAACTATTTTTTTGTTGTGTTTATCGTCACGAGAATATAAGAACCTTTTTTTATTAGGGAAAAATAAGAAAAAAAGAGAATTAGGAAAAGAAATGTTTTAATCCATACCAATCTGTTTGCAGCTAATATAGCAGCAGTTAATATCTAAAGATACGACGTTCGCCGAGCCAGCTAGTAACTAGGTACTTAATAAAATCATTGATGATGTCGTCAACATAAATAAATATTATAATAAATCAATAACCCAAAAACCACTAGTCGAATCATGATAAAAATATTATAGAGTTACCTCTAAATCATGACCTACTTTAAAAAAATCATTGAAATTGGATTGTTATTTGCCGAGTAACCATGTACACAAACACACAAAAAAGTTATCAAAAGCGTTGAAAGCCTACTCTTCTTCGGAGTTGGTTAAAAAGCAAGTCATCTTTGTTCATTAGCCATTTTTTATCTAGTACAGTAAGTGTTTGCATTTTACACTGCATATTCTACATTTCTTTTAAGCATTAGTCTCTTAGAGATAAGCTCGCCTTTTCTATGATTTTATATTTGCATTTATGTTATTACTTATAAATAGATAGGATATATTTATTTAACTTTGGTCTGACAAAGATTCCTGTGACGCGTCTATTTAAATCTAGTAACTACTACTGCATCGGGACGTGGCCTCTCACTGAGAAGATCCGACGTAAGAAACTCAGCAGGCTTATCTTTTTTCTTACAAATCTAATCAACAAAAATGTACTATAAATACAATTTGTAGAGATTGGTAGGAAGAACAATTATTTTAAAACATTTCTGTCTTCTAAATATTTTGAAATCTTAAAATAACCCTTTCCATACAACTTAAATTTAATATTTTTTTCAATTTATTAAATAGTAATCTTTAATATGCTCGGACGAAAATTAACAAAAACTGATTTGTCTACAATAAGTTATTTATTAATGATATAAATTATTTTTTCATTCGGTATGTGCGTAAACAATAGATATATGTATCGTATATAGCAATGTGATAGAATATGTTGGTGTAATCAAAAAATGTTTGTGGCAACTTATGTATGATAAGTCATAAGCCTACATTTCACAAAAAATATTTTCATTTTAGGTTATTTTAATTTTTTTTGTATATGGCACACCCGGGTGATTGTGAAACCGCCCAAAAAACTTTTAAGTACTTTTGAAGTATTAATGGCGGTGCGAACACTAGCCTGCTTCCGTTTAAATTATTATATTATGTATGATGTTATTTCATAGCTTCCGGTATAAGGTACAATCCTAAGATAATAATATTGGGGTAAAGTAAATTAATTCATATACGATCATTAACAACTACTACATTTACAAATATGGGCTCCTTGGATTCATTTTCCAAAAATATTACATAGGTACCTACATGTATTGGTGTTTAAATTGAAGCTGTCTTAAAATGCCGTCCTTCCTGTTATAAAAGTAAAATAGATCGTCTATAGCTGAAGTTGGGCACGCCGTGAACCTTTGAACCAAATGTCACAGTAAAGTCACAAGTCTAATTCATTGTATTTTGCCAACCCAAAATTTTGTAGAATACTATGTCGATATGTATAAAAGGAAGTCGTGCTAGTAACACTATATATAACTCAAGAACGGCTAAACTAATTTGACTGTAAATTGATCGGGAGGAAGCCTAAAATTGGGAGACGGACATGAAATATATTTTTTATTCTTTTCGACTTCGAGGAAACTAGGAAAACGGCATTTTAATTTTCCCATACAAACTTAGCGGGTGGAACATAGTTTGTAGAAACTGCTAGATAATAATAATTAGCCCATAATTAGAAGAAAAATGGAGTTACCAACGGCCCTAGTCAGAGACGTCCATTGTCTTTTAATGTCATGACGACATTTTCAATACGCAATTGTAAGATAATGATAGATTAATGTTTATTGACGTTTGTGAGTACTGCCATAAGTTAAGAAATCTTAAACTCTTACAATTTATAATGTAATGTGATACTTTCAACTTATAAATGGCGCAGAGCGCAAGAACTATCAAAAACACATCAGCTCAAATATACAGTAGAGAGAAAACTGTATCACATTTTTGGCGACATTTGCTGCGAGTTCAAATATGTGTTTTTGTCTGCAAACTAACGACCTTACAAATTCTTCGCACTGCAATGCAGATTTAATAAATACTTGGATTATTATTAGAATCGTTCTAAAATATTATATATATCTATCTCTGTGATCTAGCGGTCCGGCGTTGGACTTGACTTCTTAAGGTCCCGGGTTAGATTCCCGCGTCAGGTAACAAAAAAAAAATTGGAAATTGTATGATTTTCGTTTTCTAATAACAATAATGTTGCCCGGGCTTGGATATGTGCCCGATTGGCGATAGTCTTGCCACTTATCACGTTGTGGGACTTAGTTATATGGGTGTAAAGGCAAGCAAGCAGACAGATTTCCCAGTGGTAAGAAATTCATGCTGCCTCCTAGGGAGGTGGTAATGGTGCGTTGCCAACCTGAGGCCGGGATATTAGGATTATGGTTGTAAAAGTAAAATACTTAGTTAGAAAAAGGTACTTAGTTATTTACAGATATATGAAATTATAAAAGCGAGGCAGGTCCTTTTCGACCTAGCAATAGCTACTTACTAGGGTAGATAGAAACTTTTCGGGTTGTATAATTATTTTGTACTAAATGTATATTTAAAAGACAGCTACAGTACTACTATTTAAATTGTACGCTTCGACTTTACACTTTTTACTCTTTTTACACTTTATGCTTTTATTTTTAAATTGGCTGACCTAATCTAAATTTAAGCGAAATGATTGTTCATGTGTAATAACAACTTTATATAGATATCTTTAAAGTATATCCGGATTTCCGAAGCTAGACTTTCAGAATCAGAACCAGAAAAATATTTATTCACTTTTACCATACAAGTGGTATTTGTGCGCGTCGATATTTTTTTAAACAACCACCGGATCGGAACGCAGCCACACACTGAGAAGATCCGGCTAAAGAAACTCCCGAAAGCTGGCTTGTCTTTTTTCAATAATAATAATTACAATATAAACCAGATAACAATCTTACTTTAACTTAAATAAAAGGTACAACAAATCACATTACAAATTGTAGTGGGAGATTGAAACCGCTATCCCCAAGCATGTTCATCTTCCAAATACTCTGAGACCGTATCATTTCGCCTTTTTTGACCGCCTTTTTGACATAATTTTACTTTTATAATTTTTTTTAAATTATTTAAAGGTAGATCTCTAATACCAATGCAGCTTATTTTAGAAACATATACATTGACCCAAAAAGGATTTACTGATTTTATGGAGACGAGTTTTGTATGCGGTTAGATTATTTTTATTTCTCGTATTAATATCGTGAACATCACATTTTTTTTGTAAACATACATAGTTTTTTTAACATATATTGATTTTCATTCTCATAAATGTATTGAGAACTGAAGGTTAAAATATTTATTTCTTTGATTTTTTTCTCGGAGGGAATCCTAAGGTAAGCTTCAAGATTATAAATAGCTTTAATAGCTCTTTTCTGTAATACAAATATACGAGTTTATATCTGCAGAATTTCCCCAAAGTAGTATCCAGACATTAAACTATGAAAATATCTAAAATATACTATTCGGGCCGTTTCAACATCTGTTAGTGTTCTTATTTTTTTTACTGCAAATGCTGCTGAACTAAGCCTATTTGCCAGTTTCTCAATATGAGGACCCCATTGTAATTTATTATCAATTGTGATGCCTAAAATGACAGGGGAATCAACCAGATGCAGTTTAAATCCATTTAGTTGTACATTGGAATCTACTAGCCTAACATTGGGCATTAAAAATCTAGTACATTTCGCCTTATTACCATTAAAAAGAAGATTGTTAACTGTGAACCAATGTACAACTTTGGATAACGCATTGTTCATACTTACCTAATTGCTTTTTCACTTTAAATATAAGTGAAGTGTCATATCCGCGAACAAAACAATATCGTGGGTATCCCTTATGTAATAAGGTAAGTCATTTATATATACAAGAAACAGAAATGGACCAAGAATAGAGCCCTGCGATACGCCAATCTTAACCGCAGAACACGAAGAAGTTTTACCGTTTATTTTAACCCTCTGAACTCTATTGTTCAAGTATGAGATCATGACATCAAGAGCTTTGTTCTTAATTATGTAATAGCGTAATTTCCTGATCAAAGTATCGTGATGAACACAGTCGAAAGCCTTAGAGAGATTACAGAATACACTTAATGCATCATGCGAGTTCTCTCAGGCTTCAAATACGTTTTTTAATAATTCCACCCCTGCATCAACGGTTGAGCAACCTTTGGTAAATCTAAACTGTTTATTATGTGATAATTTGTTTACGTAAAAGTAATTTAACATCTGTTTAAGTATTAATTTTTCAAATATTTTAGTTAGTATAAGCAAAACTGAAATAGGTCGAAAATTTGTTGGGTCAGAAGTTTTACCCGATTTAAATAAAGGCACTACCTTGCTTTGTTTCATTAGATCATTAAATACACCATTCGATATGCAACAGTTAAATATAATGGCCAAATGTGGTGCCATATCATAAATTATGGACGCAATCGTTTTAACAGAATGTCCCCACAAGTCTGACGTTTTCTTAGTTTGTAGTAATTTAAAAGCTTTAATTACGTCTTTCGTATCGACATAGGTAAATTTGAAAGCTTTGATAGATTCAGTTACAAATTGCTTCAATATTGATTCGGAAATAATAGAAGATGAGCAAAGAGTTTTAGTTGTTTCAATTAGAATTTGTGTAAAGAATTTTTCAAACTCTTTTGCTATTTTCACATCCTCTTTAACACTATATCTATCTATATGTAATTCAAATTCGTCATTAATAATTTGACATTTACCGGTTTCTGTATTTATAATATTCCACGTGTCCTTGATTTTGTGAACGGATTTTTTAAAATGTTTTTGACTTAGCAGTGGAACATACTCTTTCAAACAATTTTGTATATGCTTTAACATAGTTTTTAAATTCAATGCTATGGTTATATGATTTTTCATAATATAAATCAAATAACCGTTTTCTACTTATTAATATACCGGTTTTTGTCCACTTACTGAAACACGCCCGTTTTCTATTCATTCTTTCTATGTATGAATACTTTATTATGCTCGGTGTCAATTAATTTAAATAACGAATCAAATAATTTAATTGGAACATCGTCATAAGGTAGATTTGGCAGTTTTTCTAATACATTATCCCGATAGTGTTCTAATCGACTAGAATTTATTGGATTATAAGCAACATATTTCTTTTAAGACTTCTCAATTTTCATAGGGAAAATAGCTAATTGACCACAGTGATCAGAATCTTATTCCTATATAACTAAACAGCTAACTGGTGATATATTTGTAAAAATGTTATCTAAGCAAGTAGCACTAGTAGCACTTTCCAAATCTTCGTATAAACCACACGGGGCCTGTATACACTTAATACAACCAGCTGCTCATACTCAATACAAGCAATCTCAATAACTCGTTCGATAGAAAAAATCACTATGTCCTTATTCCCTAAATTTAATATATTTTTTTAACAATTAAAAGAGAACCACCATGGGTAATATTTTTCCTTTTGAATGAGTTACTTATCTGGTGATTCGTGAAGCTGAACATGTATTGATAATCTTTTAACCAGTGTTCAATAAGACATAACACATCAATATTATTATAGTTTATATTATATAATTCCAACTCTAATTCTTTACCCAAAAAACCTCGTATGTTTTGGTGTACTGAGTTCAGTTGAGAAGATTTAGTAATTTCAGTACAACTGAGTTATTTGTAATGTAATTTGGTACATTTTCGAATTGGTAACTGTGAATATTTGGAATATTGCAAGAGGTTGACTCTATTGTCTTCACACTTAATTTAAATTATTGGGGATAACATGACTGAGTTAAAAATAAAATAATATGACATATTTGCAATTTGTCTCTTAAGCGAGTACTTAATTTAATGAAATATTAGAGTCAACAAACTGGATATTTTTATTGTAAAAACACATAGTTTGCAGTTCAATATTACATTTGTATCTGATGTCATTCTCAGCCTGCAAAAAGCCCTTATTACAGGGGAGAGCAAACAAATTTTTTTTTAACATTTAGGGTAGATAATCTTTCAAAAAAGTCTTTAATAATGTAAGGATTTGTTCTTCCCCTTCTACCTATACAAATAATAAGAATAGTATTTGGATCATATTTTTTTGAGAGAAGACTATTTAATATGTAGTCATATGAAGCACCAGGCATACGATGATTTATTAAATTTGTTCCCAACTTGCTTGCAACTGCAACTCAGTGGGCTTGCCTTTTTTCTTACACTTAAATCTAATTTAAAAACTATATTAAATAATTTACTTAACCTATTTTTATTACATAAAAATAACCATTTTTTTCTGAAATTTGGTTTTTTTAGACGTTCTGTTGTTATTTCCGAAATCAACAGTTAAACAACACATTTTTTGTGAGTTTTACAAGTGGTCTAGTAAGCCACCCCTGTATGCTCGCCTCTTCCGAGATGCCTGTCAGAGAAGCAGATGGTCTATTCTACTCAGGGGACCCGGACCAACAAATAAAATAAAAATTTGTCAAGTGGCTAAAACTTGCACGCGTGCTCTATGCAATATCTTGTCGGCAATATGATGTTTATGTGACGGGCTGAAACAGGTTATCTATTGTTTTTTACAATTTTTGCCTATCTGTCAGTCTGTCTGTTTATTTCGACTAATCTCAGAAGCGGCTGGTACAATGTTGACGGGACTGTAGTTGATGTAATGAGGAGTAGTAAAACTAATGAACGGAAGGGATTATAGCCCTGACCCGTGCTAAAAGCTATTACTCCATAACTATTTAACAAATTTATTTACTCCCATCACTTACCACGAAAAGCCACTTTAACAAGTGTAGGAATTAGCGGGTCACATCTAGTATACAGTTGTACCATTTAAATTATGCGCTTTGGCTATATTTGTCAAGCTTCGGAAATCCGAATGTATTTTAAAGATATCTTTATGTAGAGTTGTTATTACAAAACTAATCATTTCGCTTAAATTGAGATTAGGTCAGCCAATTTAAAAAAAAAAGTAAAAAAGTGCAAAAAGAGTAAAAAGTGTAAAGCCGAAGCGCATTATTTAAATAGTTGTACTATGCGCACAAGATATTTACTATGGCCGCCTTTCCAATGCACACCCGTCACAGCGCCGTCATTCCTTTCATTATACTTTCCAGAATATTTATACATAATACATAATACAACATAATATACATAATAGTTCTAGACTATATTAAAATTTCCGCATACGATAAAACCATTTTTATTACAGCTTGTTTGAATAAACTGGTTATAAACTTTTCGTGAAATTAAATTTAATATCACGATGGTTTGTTTGTCATACTAAAGGATAGCGTATACTTGGACGGGTCGCAATGTGTCGGTTCCGAGGGCAACGCATTGTTCAGAACACTTAAGCACAAATTCGCCACGATGCCATCCAGCACAGAATGCGTTGCTACATAGGAAATTTATGACGATTTAGTTGTTTTACGCGGTCCTTAATAGTCTTGCTCGTTCCCGCCGTCATAGTGCCATTGCTGCGTTTTAAATAAATTTAACATCCGACGTAAAAAGGGGTGTTAGAAGTTTACGTGTGTTCGTGTGTGTGTGTGTGTGAGTGGATCTCTATGGCATCATAACTTATGAATGAACGAACTGACTACGAAGCGGATTTTTTTTCGTTAGAAAACTGACGCAATTAAGATGATTCTAGGCTACGTCACCTATGGGTTTTGTCGGAAGTGCATAGAATTTTTTTTTTATTTCCACATTATTTTAATAAAAGAAGCATAAGTTACTTATTATTACATCAACTACGTGCTACTGAAAGACCTTTCAACATTGGTCCAGCCGCTTCGGAGATAAGACGAATTAAAAAGAAAGACTAACAGACAAGCAGATAAAAACGATAAAAATATTATTTTGTTATATATTGCTGTATTTATATTCATGTGTATGTAACAAAAAGCGGACTGTAAATACTGAATTCTGAATTATGAAAACTGAATTGAAATGCTAATTGACTGAATATTGCCAAAAAAATTATATTTTTATTGTGTTTCTAATTATAAACATTAATTAAAGTTTTACTGAACTTGCATTTTTTTCTTTTATTAACGTTCATAACCTTATTTTGGCAATAATAAACAAAACAAGAAAAGAGTGAAATTGTTTCTTTTATTCAAGCATGGTCCAATGACCGAAGTAAATAGAGATTAATTTTTAGTAAGGAAAATAGATATAGATAAAGATTCTGGCAAGAACTCTCGAATGTCGATTCCTTTTTTTTATAAAGCAACACGTTTATTACAAGAAATACCAATTAAGTCTGCGAGAAATAAGGCCCGATATAGTAATTATCGTAGTAATATCGCAGATGTGCAGAACTTGGATTGTAATTGGTTCGCATTTAGTTCAATATATTGCTAGCGGCCTGACCCGGCTTGACACCAGCTGACATGTCATTCTTATAATAGCTTATGTTAACGAGGGATAATGTAGGATGCTAACGGTGACAGGATGTTTCAAATTGGTGAAGTAGTTTTGGAGCCATATAATGAAATAAAATAAATAAACAATCAAGTTCCTATTAATTTCAAAGAAAGAAAAATTTCGATCCCAAACAGGTTTTGAACTAGTAACCTTTCGTCTGAAACCGACTTATGCTATAACCACTTGAGCTATGAGGTTTCAAGTCCCGTGGCGAAATTTTTAATTCCTTTCTTTACCGTTAACGCGGGTAGTTATGTCCTGTAGATTCACAGTTCTGAGTACCCACTAAATGAGTTCGTCATTACAAAGGAAATTCACATTTATAATGGCCATAACTTCCGTTTCTCTCCAGGTATTATTATTTAAGCACTTGCCCTATGCTTGGGTTAAATTTCTATAAATTTTAAGGAAAGAAAAAATTTCGCCCCAGAAATCAAATTCCTCTTTACAATGTTACTAAATGTTTGCCCACGACTTCATCAGCATGGAATAGCACAATCGCACAACTTTTATCTCCTATTACAGTTATTTTGGAATATAATTATAAAAACAAAATAAGTATTTGTTTGAACTCGGAACCTTAACTAAATGCATATTAAATTTCATTGAAATCGGTTCCACGCAATTATAATAATAAAATGTGGATACAACTTATGTTTGCCAGGAATAATGTAGGATGCCAACATTAAAATAATGTTTCAAATCATTAAAGTAATTTTGGATTTTTTTAAATATAAATAATCAAACCCGGTGCCCGGTTGGCGATAGGCTTGCCACCTATCACATTGTGGGACTTAGTATCTTCGGCTAGTCGTGGGTGCCTTGGTTGTACCTCTGCCTACCTCTTCGGGGATATGGGCGTGAAGATACATATATATCAAACAATCAACATTTTGATAGGGGAAGGCGTTACTTTGCGGAAATCCATACTTAAATCCAAATAAAACGATTTAATTTACAATTTTCCGCCAAAAAATGTATACGTATTATGGCGTGACAAAACTAAAACTAAATAGTGTGCTATAAATGAATTAGACTTACCGGAAGCTAAAATCCCCCAAATATATCCAGCTCCACACGTCACTACTACAGCACTGTGAAAGCCGCTTAGGAGCCTCGCCGATGGTCATGTTTGAGAGAGTGTGTCGTTTTTAAACTTTTGTAGGAAGTTCCTTATTATTCATATATCTATTGTGACCCTTGACACCATCCTCGGATAATACCAAAGCAATTTGTTCGTGGAATATTAATCAGGTCTTCTCAGGTACCTACAATCACATTAAAACAACATTAAAACTAGAAACAACTGAGTCATGCCGAATTTTATATCTATGCATCTTGGCATAAAAAAGATTCATAAACTTTTATTGGTTGTAAACCAGGAAAGGAGAAATGCAAAGCGGGTTGTCATAAATTCTGAATTTTCAGCTTGAATTAGGGCTGATGTCTGCCAAATTTCAAACACAGTTTGCGTTATATTATACTTCAGAAAATTAACTTGTGTAATGAAAAAAGCTGCCCGGAAATAAAGGATTTTATCTGAAAATTTTCTCTTCAAGTAACGAATTTCTTAAAGTAACGTAAATAGACCGAGCTGCCGCGGTCGGTAAGCTTACTTCGTCGAGTACCGACATGAGACAGTTACTATCATAAAAGTAAAGTAACTTTAATATAACCCTGCGGACTATACAGCAGGTTTTTTAGTTATAAAAATTATGAAGTTAACATAAATTTCCAATTTGCTTGCGTCTAAAATTATTGCATATTGTGACTGATTTATTAATAAAAGCACTTAATTAATAATCTATACTATAACAAAAAAGGATCCTCACTCACAAATCCTCAAAGAGATAGGCAGATGCGCAACCAAGGTACCCACGACTAGTCAACAAACTAAGTCCAGCAATGTAATAGGTGGTAACCCTATCGCCAACCAGGCGCTTATTTAATCCGCGCGACGTTGGTTTTATTTAAACAATAAAGTTTTGTAAAATTTGTTTGTCTTATTTCAAAAACAATAGGCGTAAAACCACCCTTGTCAAAAAATCAATCAGAATTAAAGGTATAAAAATGTAACGCCACTGCGTATCTTCTCTTTTGTTTGTTGTTTCTTTGAAAGTCGCCCAAGGGAGAGATCAGAAAGATATTAGGACAAAGGAACTTAAGAATTCGAAAGGAATATTTATCTCAATAAAACCTTGCCATTTTAGATAAAAGGGTCAACTTTGTTGTGAAAGGAAGTATTTTTAATTTATATTGTATTTCATTTCCGCCATACCCAATTATCATGGTTGCTTTAATTGTTGAGATATTTTAGCTATTATGCTTTTTCATTTTGTTAAAGCAAAGAAACGTGAGTAAAAACTATATTCATGGCCGTACCCCGAAAACGTAGGCAAAGGTACAACCTGGAAACCCACGACTAGCCGAAGATATGATAAGTCCTACAATGTGATAGGTGACAAACCTATAGGTACATTTCAAATCCCCGAACAACTTTGTGTTTGAATTTTGTGACAATTGTAGTCAAGGTCAACATTGGCCTGCTAGACCACAGAGGCTATAAACAGAGGCATAAAATCTAGGCTCACAAAATTATAAAAAGTTAATAATTAATTTATAGTCTCATGGTTGTTGTAATAATACCTCTGCTATCGCAACTGGGTAATTTGGTAGTCAGCAAAAACTGACTGAAAAAAACATTTTTTACTGATTTTTTTTTGTGGGTTACCTGTTTGGTAATCATAATAATTATAGCTTACAATAATATTAATAATCACAGATTTATTCAGTGTAATTCTTCTTATTATTAATAAAAATTTTATAACAATTAAATAATAAAATAAAAATTACGTAATGAAAAAAACAAGTACGGAAAATATAGACTTCTTCATCATTACCCTCTTTGTCTTTACTATGATTAAGGTTTTAATAGAAATCATGATACTTTTTTGGAATTAACATTGTATTGCACACCATTGTACAACTTCTTCAATATTAATTATTAAGCCTTCTTTTGCCTTGCTCTAGTCCATGCCAAACTATTCCCAGTTTTCTATAATTTTTTTCTGAACAATCGTAATTAAACTCGATAATGTCTGGAATATTTCCTCGTATTTTTTTTCCTTATCTTATTCCAAGAATTTTTGACAATTGATTTATAGAAATAACATGATCTGCTAATTTACTGACGTCTTTTTTAGATATTAGTTGTGGTGTTTCATTTGCACAAATGGGTGACTTAAGATAGTATTTTTTTTATTTCACCATCGGGAATTTCCTCTGCGGTATCAATGATATATTTTAAGTCTGGGTGCGATAGTATATTAATAGATCAGTTAATTTGTTCTCTATCATCAATATTTGTAGCGGATGCTTGTTTATCATCGTCAGAAACATTCAAATGCCGATCCTTAAGATCCATTGAAATGTTATTTTCGGATCATACAGGTGCTCCTAAAAACGAAGAAAAATGACTTATTTTCGTAATAATAAGCAAACGTAAATGAAAATTAATCTATTAACAAACTTAATAGTTACACATATATGAAAAAATGTAAGTCATATCTTACTTATCTTCACATATTTTGATAACAATAAAAAAACATAAAATTATTTAAAAATTATTACTTACCCTCTTTAGCTTCATCGATATAGGTAATTAAATCTTGTCCTTCAGAAACACATACAACACTATTTCTGGAGTTTAGAATATCCACTAATAACTTTGATTTATTGTTATTCATGTTTAAAATACTATGCAAACAATATTTTTATTTCATTAATATATTCGTTATAACTATCATAATTTACTTGTTCTCTTGTAAGCTATGAAAACCTTGGAAAATACTTACAATTAATATATATATATATGTGCCTATGGGCAATCTGAAGTCTTAAATGCAATAAAAAAAATTGGTATTTTCGACATGTATCTTTGTACGTAGGGACCGTCGATATACTTTGCAGTGGTTGCGGTTTTATGTTTATAAATTTTATCTACTGCAATAAGCACGAATTTATGATATCAGACATTACAAACTACACAACACCATCTCTTGACAGTGAAGCACAACTATTTTGAGTGTTGGTGTTACAGTGCCTATTTTTCTAATAGGTACTGAGGTACCACTAATGTAATGTCTGTGTTACAGTTTCTATTAAAAATACCTACTACTAACTAAATCTCGTTCAAACAAATTTTCGGTGCAATTTTACAAATGTACAGTGTATTATATATTTTTTTCTTTTGATAATTGCCTTACTCTAGAAGTTAAAGGGGGAAAGGGGGTGGGCACATTTCACCACTTTGATAGAAAAAAAATATGGTGGAAACCTCAATAGCATTTTTGAAGACCAACATCCATACATACCCCACACTTATAGATTTGAAGAAAAAATTGGTTTGAGTTTTGATACTAAGTATGGGGAACCCCCAAAATTTATTGTTGTATTTACCAAGTTTCAACAGCATATGTCTTACAGTTTTGGAAAAAAATGACTGTGACATACGGACGGACAGACAGACATGACGAATATATTTGTGTCCTGTTTTTTAACCTTTGGCTACGGAACTCTAAAAATTGCCCATGTGCCTAGCGTTTTGAACCGCGTATTGAATTTTAAGGCATCTCGTAGCTGTCAGCCGGCCCGGGTCATTACTATTTAAGGCTCTACACTTAGCTAGAAAAGCCTAACGCCGCACTCCTCCGTTCCATGATTACTATGAAATAATTGCGCTCTAAAGTAAATGTCTTAAGCGACAAATCACTATTTTTGACACTATAAAAGAAATTTGAAAAAATATTAAAACTGAAACAATTACCGTTTAGGTATAATACTTATCTATGTTTATTAAATCTGGTATCAATATTTTCATAAATTAAGTAGACAGCACGGTTTTGCTTTCATAAAAGGGTTAACTTTTTGTTTTTTTTCTATCGATTAAAGTAAAATGAATCGTGTTTTGAAAATAATAGTCTTATAAAGCATATTAATGTTAATCTTGTGTATTTTTGTCACCAAGATCCAAGAAAGAAAAAAGCGTTATGTTGCTGACGTAATATACCCTTTTTATCACACATGGACTCTTAAGCCTCGGCATAAATACGTCTCTGGACAAGAAGTCCATCAAAGCTATTAAACGTAAATTTTAACTTTAGAATAGTGTTTTTTTTTTCACCATCGAGTGAGACATTTTACCTTACATATTCTTGCCACCATTATAATAATGTCATGTTCCGGTCCAGCAGGTAAGGTGCAATTGTCTATAAATTTTAAAGAAAGAAAAACCTGTAACCTTTCGTCTCAAGCCGACGAATGCTTTAACCAATTGAGCTACTGAGGATTCAAGTCCCGTGGCGAAATTTTTAATTCCTTTCTAACCCGTTAACGCAAGTTAACAGGGCAAGTGCTAAAATAAAAATACGTTGCAAGGTACAATTGGCCTAACACTCCAGAGGACAGCATCACACCTAAAACGTCTATGGTGTCTCTTAGTTGTGGTTGACTCTTACCATCACAGAACCCACGTGCTGTTTTGGTATCTTTGGCCATAAAAACTGAAAAAATCCTCTGCGCCTGATAAAACTTAATATCATTTTTATTTTTAATAACAATAATTAACAATCGATTTTATTTATTATTAATTCAGTTCAAATATTATGAACAAGAACAAGAATATTATAATAATAATTATGAACAAGAATATTATGAACATGAACAGAACAAATCTGTGTTGTACGATCAACGTTCTATATTAATTAGTGACAACTCTAATTTTACTAGCAACTTTATTCGACATATATAAAGTTACTTAAACAATGAATTTTATAATATAATATCGTATTAAAATATCCTACTAATACAATAAATGCGAAAGTTTGTAAGAATGTATGAATGGATGTTTGTTACTCTTTCACGATCGAATGGCTGAATGGATTTGTTGGAAATTTGGAAACAGAATTGTGACCTGAATTAACATGTCTAGGTTACTTTTAATCCCGATCACACGACGGGTTGTGCCCGGGCGAAAGCGGGCGAAGCCGCAGGAACATTAATTTTTTTATGCCGCCGCTAGTATTTAATTATATTATAATATACAATTACCTGAATTTTCCTTTGGAAATATCTATATAATTTTTTAAATTGAATCTAACCCCAAAGAAAGCAAATGCTTGTGTTATGGATGTTAGTCAACGATATTAATACATAGAAATACTTAAATAGATACCAGAATAAATTTATTAAACACCCAGACCAGGAAACATCTAAATGTTCAACACACAAATGCATGCCGCCGTCGGGAATCGAACCCGAGCCTCGCGGTTAATCGGTGTAGTTAGGCGTGTACGCTAGACACTCGACCAACAAGGCAGTAATATATGAAAATGTATCCCCATTGCGAGTGGTTATCGCTTCATTCCTTCACGGGTGAATCAATTTCGCTAATTCTTTTTTTTTCTGCTGGTCACTGTCAGGTGAAGGTTCTTATTGTTATCCAAGCAAATAAATGTATTTGATTTGATTTGATTTATGAACAGAAATCCGGGAAAAGTTAACTCTTTACTATAAATTTTTTATATGATTTTTAACTCTTTACTTCACATAATATACTGATTGTAGCAGGTAGTGTTAAGCGATACGAAAATCACTGTGTCAGCTAGTTATTTTATAAAAAAGTATCGTCACGCCCATATCCCTGAAGAGGTAGGCAGAGGCACAACTAGTGCACCCAGGACTAGCCGAAGACACTAAGTCTCAAAATATGATAGGTGGCAAGCCTATCGCCAACCAGGCACATATCCAAACCCGAGCAACTTTTTTGTTATTAGGAAATTTGTAAAAACCAAATTTTCTTTATGTTGCCCGACCCGGGATTCCAACCCGGGACCTCGTGCAGTCAAGTCCAACACCTGAACCGCTAGACCACAGAGGCGTTAATAATTTTAAAAGTGTCTTCGAGCCCATAACCCCGAAGAGGTAGGCAGAGGCACAACCAGGGCACCCACGACTAAGCGAAGACAGTAAGTCCCACAATGTGATAGGTGGCAAGCCTATCGCCAACCGGGCACATTTACAATCCCGAACAACTTTTTTTTATTAGAAAATTGGAAAAATCAAATTTTCTTTTAGTTGCCCGAACCGGTATTCGAACCTGGGACCTCATGCAGTCAAGTCTAACAACTGAACCGCTAGAGCACAGAGGCGATAATAATTTAATACTTTTAAAGTGGATTGATGGATGACCATGAATACCTGATTACATTTAAAGACAAGTTCGCACATTTTCAATGGCTTAATCCCAGCCAAATTTAAATGATCATAAGTACCTGATATTTAAAAACAAGTTCATACATTTTTCTTGCCCATATGTAAGGTACTGTTCAGAAACCAAACCCTCAGAAAGTTATTTACGATTAAAATAAAACATTCTAATTTTATAAAATGACACATCAGTCATCTACTCTACCCTGTATGTACCTTAGTTCGTCCATAACTAAATTAGAACGTCGTGTCGTAATTATTCGCGTGTATGCATTTGTTTAATTTGTTACCCATATGTAAGGTACGGCTCAGAAACCAAACCCTCAGAAAGTTATTTACGATTAAAATAAAACATTCTAATTTTATAAAATGACACATCAGTCATCTACTCTACCCTGTATGTACCTTAGTTAGTCCATAACTAAATAAGAACGTCGTGTCGTAATTATTCGCGTGTATGCATTTGTTTAATTTGTTACCCATATGTAAGGTACGGCTCAGAAACCAAACCCTCAGAAAGTTATTTACGACTAAAATAAAACATGTCGTAATTCAGACGTGTCCTATTTATCTGTTTTAGTTTTAGTTTATTACCCTCGTGCACCATTCGAACACTATAACAGCCGGTTTTACTTCCTGCTTTTGAAACCTTTATTAGTTACTATCTATCTATCTGTCCCGTGGCTTCGCCCGCAAATTAAAATTTAAAACATATGTTTATTTTATTTTGAAAAAGCGAAATTATCCGGATTTCCTTGTGTTTTATTCTTAACAACAAAGTAAACGAGTGACTAATACAGGGATAATGCTTTCACAAGTTAAGTACCTATGTCAAAATGTAAACAATTATTTTATTAAATAAAAACCGAATCATCATCAGGAGAATTCGACTGAACTCTCCTGATGATGCTTCGGTTAAGAATCGAAACGAACGTAGAGTTTTTAGTAGTGTGTGTATTGTTGGTGCTAATAAAACAGTTAAGTGGTGTGTGTTGGGTGGAGCTGGATATATTTGGGAGTTTTAGCTTCTGGTAAGTCCAATTCATTCATAGCGCACTATTTTGCCTGTTTTGTCAGACCATAATAAGTATACATTTTTTGGCGGGAAATTGCAAATTAAATAATTTTATTTGGATTTAAGTGTGGATTTTCGCAAAGTAACGCCTTCTTTTATCGATGATTTTATTTCTGGAATTTAGTACTGTCACCAAAATACTTAAACTTACTAAAAAAGTGTGTTAAAACAATTTTGTATTAATACAGATTTATCAATCAAATAAAAATATTTGGTATGCATTTTCGTCAACTTCGCGTTTTATTTTATAAAATATTTAGTTTAAACGACCTTAGGTACTACTGGAGGTTATACTCCTAACAAAACTATTTTTTTTATGATAATGGAAGGCAAACAAGCAGCCGGATTTCCTGATAACAGAAATTCATGCCGCCTAGAGACACAATAGATGTTAATGGTGCGTTGCCAACCTGAGGCAGGGCAAATTGAGTTTACTGACTTCGTTACCTACCTTCCAAACCGGAACACGTAAACGGCAAGTTCTGACGTTCTGGCGGCGCGCGGGAATAGGCAATGCAGTGATATCAATCCGGACGAGTCGCTGCGAAACTCTACCAACTAGTAAGATATTACGGTATTAGAGATGACAAGCCTATGCTCGCCTTTTACGAGCTGCCCGGCAAGAAGGCAGATGGTCTATTCTGCAAAGGTACACGGACTTACGCGAGGAAATATTCACTTCTAAATATTGCTAACTCACTCTGATGTCTTCCTTCTCTCCTCTCTTTCTGAAAGTTTTGTGATATCACTTAACAAAACGAAAGAGAGGACGGTAAGTATTACTATTAAAATTATGTGCTTCAGCTTACACTTCTTACTCTTTTTACACTTTATACTTTTATTTTTAAATTGGCTGACCTTATCTAAATTTTAAGCGAAATGATTAGTTGTGTAACAACAACTCTATATAGATATCTTTAAAATACATTCGGATTTCCGGAGCTTGACGAATATAGCCGAAGCTCATAATTCAAATAGTACTACTGTACATTAGAGTGAGTCATCAGTATTTGTTAATAAGGTCTTTATTGGGTGTGTGTAACCTCCAGTAATATTATACCTTCAGTAGTATTATATAATGGGAGAAATAAACTACGCAAAAACCAGAACTTCAAAATCTATCTTTAGCTGCTACTATTTCTAAATCTAGCCATCAAGGAGAAAAGGCAAAACAAAGTCCTGGCTGTTTAAAATTTCTTTTGTAAGACATTGTTTATTACTTTTGCAATGTTTATTTCATTAAAGTACACACAGTATATCTAAGACTTAAACAAAGACTAACATAACCACATCGTTGAATAGAGATCTCGTGTATTGTATTAGAAGGTAACCGCTAATACTGGTTTCTGGTTGGAACAGTCGACTGAGCACAAAGTGGATGGAATTTATTGGAGACCACAGAATGTGTCAGCAATGTGATCAGATCTTACCTTAGATACGTAACCGTCCTTTACTAATATATATTATTACTTTAAATATATTTTTTCTAAATATCTATTGTATTTTTTATATTCTAAAGTATCTTCACCCTCATATCTCCGAAGAGTTAGGCAGAGGCTCAAGAACAAAATTTTTGTTTGTTAATTTTTCAATAATTAAATTTTGATTGCAAAACCTTGTCAAGTTGTTTATAATTTACAATTTATTATTTATTTAGGCGAAATTAAGTGGTTGTTATTTTGTTAAAAACATTTGTCGTGAAGTTTGATAACTAGCTTATTGAGATATAGATACTAAGGTTGAAGAGGTAGGTAGAGGTATAACCAGTGCATTCATCACTAGCTGAAAACACTAAATCCCACAATGTGATAGGTGGCAAGTTTATCGCCGACTGGGCACATATCTAATCGCGGGCAACGCTATTTTGTGTTAGAAAATTAAAAATACTCATTTTCTATTTTTTTGTTGACCGACCCAGGGATCGAACCCGGGATCTCAAGAAGCAAAGTCCGACGCCTGACCGCTAGACCGCAGAGGCGATTATACTATATTCTATGAGAATATTTTTATATGATAGGTAAGCAAACAAGCACATGGGTGTCCTGATAGTAAGAGACAATCGTGGCCTTTAGACACCATTAATGTTAAAGGTGCGACGCCGTCCGGCAGTCTTAATCCTATTGTGCAAGTCCACCTGTTACACTACCCTCCGGAATATGATAAAGTCATTTTAACAGCAGGAATAGTTAAGGCGATGGATCCCTATAAGTGCAAGTTGCTGCACAGTACTCTTTCACTAGTGGAAGTGGATGTGGACATATTATGATACATTAAAGTAATCCCAATTTATTTTTATAATATTGGAAGGCAAACAAGCCGACGGATTTCCTGATGGTTAGAAATTCAGGCCGCCTGGAGACACCAAAGGTTGTAATGGTGCGTTGCCAACCTGAGACCGGGATGTTAGGCCTCGAGCAAAAGTAAGTTTACCGGCTTAGTAAGTTTAACACGTAATGACATTATGGCAGAAGGAATAGGTAAGGCGGTGGTACCAAAATATTGTGTTCCGGTTCGGAGGATAAGGTAGCTGGTAAACTCACGCACCAAAACTACCTTAAACGCACCATTACCACCTTTGGTGTCTCTAGGCAGCGTGAATTTCTTACCACCGGGAAATCCGTCTGCTCATTTGCCTTCCAATATCATAATTATAAAAAACATATGATAAATAAATGACTTCTCTACAAAATACTTAAAACAAATTAAAAAGCATTTAATCACACATATATCCTATTAATATTATAAATGCGAAAGTTTGTAAGTATGGATGTATGGATGTTTGTTACTCTTTCACGCTCGAATGGCTGAACGGATTTCTGAAATTGAAAGACAGATAGATTGAGACCTGGATTAACATATAGGCTATTTTTAATCCCGATCGCACACCGGGTTTCTGTGAAAACGCGGGCGAAGCCGCAGGTAGCAGCTAGTAAGTAATAAATTTTAAATACATAATGACATTACAAACTTTTACAATCCAAATTAAATTACTGAAAAATCACAAATCAATAAATTGTTTAATACTACCACTTAAATTTTGCGCTTCGGCTTTACATTTTTTACTCTTTTTACAGTTTATACTTTTTTTTTAATTGTCTGGCCTAATATATTCGTAAAAGTGACTCTATATAGATATCTTTAAAATACATTCGGATTTCCGACGCTTGACGAATATAGCCGAAGCGCATAATTTAAATAATACTACTGTACTACAGGTTTTTAAAGTAATAAATGTGTTGTTAGTTTAGTAGTAATTATAGTTGGGTCACGTTTAGAAAATTACATGGCCTTGACCAATTCGTCAGAATTTGTTGACCAATTTCATTGAATAAAAAAACTAATTTTTATTTTGAGATTTTAATTTTCTGATACATATGTAAATTATTTGGTAATTAGGATATTTATTAGGTCAAGTAAGTATTTTCAGTTCTGGGTGTTTTGTTGTATCTTTTCCTTATCTAGACTTGCTAACTATCACATAGTCGGACTTAGTGTTTTCCACTAGTCGTGGTTGCCGTGTTTTTTTCTCTGCCTAAATCTTTGGGAATCCACTTTAACGTGAATATACTTTGACATCCTCTACCTATTTTGTTAGGGACTTGACGTGAACTTATGTATGTATAAAATTCCTCAATATTTAACGGAGTAGTCACATCACAAACGTATAAGAAAACAAATCGTCGAATTACAAACCTGTTTTTTTGTGGTCAGCTTAAAATACCATCGATCGATGAGAATTATATAATACCACAGTCCAAAGGCTTGTACAAAAAGATCAACGTAATATTGCAGTATGGAAGCGAGTCACGTAGAGATATTTTTACGAAGAGAAAATGATATACGTTCATCTAACCGCAAAGAGGATCTACATCAGTTTTGATAAATGTTACTAAAAAAATTAAGTATTTGATAAAATAAAGGTAATACACGGAAATAACATGAACGATATATATAGATGAGCAATTCCTATCTTGAATTTCTAACTCGCGTTTTTATACACGTATTGCATACTAGCAGCCCGTCCCGGCTTCGCACGGGTGGATAAATTTATAAATTTTCATAGGAATACCGTAGCCTATGTTGATCAGCAATAATGTCAGATAATTTTCTAATGGCAATATATTCAATAGTGCCTCACATGACATAGATAGGTATAGTGTATCGCGGACTTTTTTTATAGACATTTATAAAATCTACAATTAGTTAGAACATTTAATGCTTCTATCTTTTATACTTTAGGCAGCGTACGCAAAATAAGTAACTTTTCTGGTCGATTTTTTACACCTTGTGTTCGAAAAACCCAAATATCTTACGAAACCCTACATTTTTCAAAATAAAGTATAGCCTATGTCACCCGTGGATAATGTAGCTTTCGAATAGTAAAAGATTTTTTTAAATCAGTCCAGTAGTTTCGGAGCCTATTCATTTCAAACAAACAAACAAAAAATCAAAAGTTTTCCTCTTTATACAGGTAAAAACTCTTGGATAAGTGTATTATTTAAAAATACAACGTATTGTTGAAACAAATGTTTAATTGCTGTACCAGTATTGAGTATATTTTTGTCAGTCTAACGACAAAAATAAAGTATTTTGGTTTTCACCGTAATTTTAGAAATAAAGCTCAAAGCGTACTACTGTTTTGTAGAGGAAGTGAAAGTTGAGCAAACGGGCAATTAAACGCGCTACAGGGTCGCCACTTACACTGTTAGCTCGCTATAGGCGCGCGCGGCGCGACAATGGTTGTAATTTTGTTGCGATCTGACTAAACTAATTTTAAGTTATCACTGTCTTCTTTCAACGAAAGTAAGAGAAAAAGACAAAACTCTTTTAGTGCTGTCAAATTAGACCATCTAGAGATGTTTAATCTATCACTCGTAAAACGTTGATTAAAAACATCACAATTTGACATGTCCGGACTAATCTGTCTAAAACGTTCCATCTCTTTTGTTTGTGATTCAAATTCAAAAATCAAATTCAAAATAGTTTTATTGCGTAAAAACTTGTAACGCGTCTATATAATTCTAAAAACTACCATCGGATCGGAACTAGGCCACTCACTGAGAAGATCCGGCGAAAGAAACTCGGCGGGCTTGTCTTTTTTCTTATAAATATAATTTACAAAAGTTTATTACATTTACAAATAATTTGTAGAGATTGGTATGAGGAGCAATTAATCCCAAGCATTTCTGGCTTCTAAATATTCTGAAATCTTATAATAACCCTTACCATACACCTTAATCTTAATACATTTTTTTAAATTTATTAAATGGTAAGTCTTTAATATATTCAGGAAGTTTATTGTATACATTGGCCCATAAAAGAATAACTGATTCTGTGGAGACGAGACTTATGCACAACAAGATTGTTTTTATTTCTTGTGTTTACAGCATGTACATCACAATTTTTCTTAAACAAATTTTCAAAAATGTATTGAGAAGTCACCGTTAGAATTTTTATTTCTTTAAACTTTTCCCTGAGGGACACTCTTGGGCTTAAGTTTCATTTGAAAAAGATAGTATGTATCTAATACAAGTTTAGTTTGTGAACAGCAGAATTACCACCAATGTCACCTCAAATTGTGAGGTTATAAGCATCAACAAATTTGCGTTGCAGCGCCAAAAACAAATCCATGCCACGTTAGAATTTCTTTTCTTAAAAATTTTAAAGTTACGTTAAAACTAAAACATAGTTAGTAAAAAGCAAGAAAAATATTTTATCCAGTTAAAACATTTCTTTGTTTCATCACAAATTAATGGCGAACCACAATGCAATATAAAATAATTACATGACGCAGATCACATCAAACGAACTAAAATCTATAGGCAAAGGAGATTTTATTGTATTTTTCAAAATGGCGGCGCACGATAATACTTACAAATATATATAGGAGACACTTGTACAAACAAAAATGTATCAGGATCAACATATACTAAAGTGTCACGTTACAGAGTTATTTACAATAAAAGGTGGATGGTGAGTACTTCAATTACTTTATAGAAACTGGTTACACCCGCTTGCCAAAACTTCGTTTGCCATAATTTCATCTGCTGTAATGCTCAACAAACATAATATTTATAGTTACGTTGAGATGGTAAAACTTAAATATAGTTAATAATAAGCGAGGAAAATATTTTTCTAGTTAAAACATGTCTTTGTTTCACCACAAATGAATGGCGAACCACAATGCGCTTAAAAATAATACGTGACATGATTTGGAAACCTATAGGCAAATTTGCTTCGAGTTGTAATTTTAACTCATAAATTTGTCATTATTATTTGCATTTTTATTTTATTTCAGTCGTGTTCAACGTTCAAGGCCACATTGAGCATATCAAGCAACTGCTGACACTTTGAATTTAAATAAGACTACAAGGCTTCTGGTAAAACCCCCACAAGGGTCCAAGCCTTTTAGTTTCGGGGGGCAGAGAAACCGAGGTCGAGGACATTACTTATAATACGAAGAACTTATAATAGTTTTAGACACGCTAATCATTAGTGCTGATGGTCAGCGTGTCTAAAGCTATTACAAGTGATAACAGTATTCCATAAACGTGATCCAGCTAAAAAGGCTAGATTAAGTCACGCCGACCATCAGTGCTGGCGGTCAGCATGTCTAAAACTATTCTAAGTAACAATAGTATTTCATACAGGTTCAAACCTATAAAATATCAATATATCAATCAATATAAAATATCGGCTAGTCGTGGGTGCCCTGGTTGTGCCTCTGTCTACCTCTTCGGGGATATGGGCGTGAAGATACTTCAAAACTATAAAATATCAATATGAATTTATCCCGGTGTAAGATCATTTTGATTGCGATCCTTGAAACTAAATCGCATTCCGTAGTTTTGTCAAATGTTTTTGAAAGAGCTTGTTACGTTTGTAACTTGTTCCACATAATAGAAACACCAACATCATTATCTTGAAACATTTCTATTCTTGTTGTTGTTTGTTGAGAAATGTTTGTATTCAAACTGTCCAATTGTTATCACTTAAGACTAAAATTCATAACACACCGGCTTTGAATTACCATAAAATTTCATTTATACGAAGTAGTAGCCGAAACATGTAAAAACAAATAATATAGTCATAGTTTTCATATATTTTAGTGATCAAATGTTACTAAATAAATATTAAAACTAAAAATAAAAAAAATTCAAAGGATCTCTTAAACTGTATTATAAATATAAATTGCTTAATGTGTTGGTAAGCGCAAAACTTTCGAACGACTCAACTGATTTGGCTAATCCTTTTTTTTTTGTTTTGTTGTAGTTATTGTCTGACAATAACTAACACAACAAAAAAAGAAGGTTCTTTTGAAAAAAAAACCTGGAAAATTACAGGGAAAATGGGAAAAACAATACTTCATTTTCCTCATACAAACTGAACGGGTGAAATGAAGTTCGCCGGGACAGCTAGTTGATAATAGTGACAAGTAGTAGTAACAAAAAAAAGGTGTTCAAGAAATAACCGTTGAATTTACTGTTTAGAAGGGTACCTATTTAATTGTATTGACTTTTAAACAAAATTTGCCAAATAGATGTGATAGATGATTGAGAAAGGGGTTTGCTTAAAAAATAACACAAAATCAAGAGCATAAAAGTCAGTTTTTGATTTCAAAAAGTGGTATGGTGGTAGGAATAATGTTGCCAGTTTTTTTTTTAATTTTAAGTCTTATTACAGTTTTTATTGTTTAAGACGCTATACATAAGAATAAGCCGAATCGTCCTTATTATTATCTAAAACTAGAACATTGAGAACGGATAATTGGCAATAACTTTTTACGTTAACATTTCTCAAAATTATTTAAAGAAGTTTGAAAACCGAAATACCTACAATTAAATAGTCGCCACTGTGGTCTAGCGGTTCAGTTGTCGGACTTGACTGCGTGAGGTCCCAGATTCGAATCCCGGGTCGGGCAGCTAAAAAAAATGAGTTTTTCCAATTTTCTAATAAAAAAATGGTGCTCGTAATTGGACATGAGCCCGGTTGGCGATAGGCTTGCCACCTATCACATTGTGGGACTTATTGTCTTCGGCTAAGTCGTGGGTACCCTGGTTGTGCCTCTGCCTACCGCTTCGGGGATATAGGCATAAAGATACCTTAACTTACTTTTACAATTAAATGAAATTGGTCCATTAAATTAAAAAAAACGTAAAGTTTCGCAAAAAGACCCAATTTTTGGTGTTCCCTTCTCTTGAAAGAATTAATTACCTCAGTTTTTGTTGTCGATATGTCTACCTTCAAATTAGGAATGTGCTCTTTTTTTTAACTGTTTGAAAGTTTGAAAACCGAAATACCTACAATTAAATAGCCGCCTCTGTGGTCTAGCGGTTCAGTTGTCGGACTTGACTGCGTGAGGTCCCAGATTCGAATCCCGGTTCGGGCAGCTAAAAAAATGGGTTTTTCCAATTTTCTAATAAAAAAAATGGTGGTCGTGATTGGATATGGATTTAGTGTTCCGTAGCGAAAAGCTTAAAAACGGAACACAGTAAATTTTCCGAAACTGTTAGAATTATAATGTTGAAACTTGGTAAGTAGATATTCTATGAACCGCATCAAGATTTTCACACCAAAATTGAAAAATAACAATAAATTTACCTCACTGACAAGGGATGGTGCTGCTAAGTTTAGAAACGCGCAACCATTTAGAACAGAGGTTCCCAAACTAATTTCATGTAAGGCCCATTTTTAAAATCAGTTATTCTGTAGCGCCCCCCAACCCTTTTTTCTTGTCAATAACCTCAATAACATATTTGTTTCACCTCGAGTTTAAAAAAAAATTTTTTCAAGATTTATACCGCCCGCCCCCCTCTAGGTTTCTAGTACCTACAAGAGGGCCGTTATCGCCCACTTTGGGAAAGGCTGATTAAGAATAACCTTCTTATTACTATGTCTTTAACATTTTAATATCGTATTGAGAACGGAAGTCATACAGGGTTTCAGTGTTTGCTTGCTTGTTTGCTGGCTTATCTAGTGCGTGGAGTAAAATTAAGATTATTCGGAACTCAGTGAGATTAGTATTCACGGAATAGCTATTGGCTACATTTATTGTGATATAGCTTTTGACGAGACTACTTTCTCTACGTAGGACATTTCATATGGACTTCCGTATAAAAATCTGGGATAAAGTATCAAGCTATAACACTTCCTATGCGGAATAGAATTTAACATCGTGTGCGTGCGATAGTGACTTCTCTCTCACCATAAACTGCTTACAATAAATTGTAAACTGCAACCATTGTATATGTAAGGGCTTTCGCAAGCGTCCTACATACTTTTAATGATGATTATGATAATTAAGTGATGATTTTACTATACTTTTCAGGACTTGCTGATACTATTCTATTTAATTTAAAGTTCTATGATATAAACATTTCTGACTCAAACACTGATTATTGATTCATCTTAAATTTATAATAAAATGATTAAATAATATTTGATTATGATCGAGGCTAGACGAGCGACGCGAATGATTAATATGATTTGATCTTGGTTATGATATTTATTTGATGAGAACGCATGACGCGGAGGTCTGATACGAACTAACGAAAAATATGGAAATTATGTGAGTCGCGGTTAGCGGCCGAGACAGCAAACTGCTGATGCTGCATTATGCGTAAGCATGTGATCAATGTATGGTCGAAGCCCGTACAGTATATGAATATAAATAAATAAATATATCTGGATAAGTCACACGAATTGAATTTAACCCCAAAGTAAGCAAATTATATGCTTGTGTTATGGATGTTAGTCGACGATTCTAATATATAGAAATACTTGGATAGATACCACAGATATCCAGACCTGGAAACGCAGACATCTAAATGTTCATCACACAAATCCCTGCCCCCGTCGCGAATCGATTTTATTACTTACTTGCTGCTACGGAACCCTGCATGGGCAACTTGCAATTGGCCACTTTTTTTTAAATATAGAAATCTTAATATATGAAGGCGCACGCTACGGATGTATCCTTGCAAATATAGTGATGACATATTTTCATCAAGTTAAGGTTTTTTTTCTATGGAGCTAAATGTATTTGATCGTTTTCCGGTTTCCACACTTCTTAAAGGAATCTTGTGAATTCTTAGTACTCCTAACAAGTTAATTATCTTTTATCAAAGGTCTAGTTTTAGATAATCGTAAGAACATGCTAGCATATTTGAAACGTATGTCGCCTTAAGGCACATCGAGGTCGATTCTGTGTTTTTTAACATAATTTGAGAGTTTTGGCGCCATCGTGAAAGAAAATAGTCGAATGTTTTTCGTAGTTATTGAATTTGGTGTTAATTATTAATAAAGCTAGTTTATTTAGGTGGGAATTAGTTTCCCCCCCAAGGGCCCGAGCCTTGTCATGGTGAGGGGGCTGAGTAACTGGGGTCGAGCCGGGGCCCTGGTAAAAACTAATTCGGACCAAGAAGAGCGCTCCTCAGTACCCCTCTCTGTCTAAGAGGGGACACGAGGAGCGCACACAGGGTGGTGGGCCCTTGGGCCACGTGGGTTGGTGGCTTCCAGGCCTGCGGAGGAGGGTTTTCCATCTAGCCCACCCGGTCGAGATGGGGTTGCGTGCATGCTGCGTCCCTGTGCGTCACTTCAGACGGTTTGCGGCCCCCTGTTTAGTCGGGCCGCCTGATAGAGATTGTAAGTCGCCGCTGGGCTGTGGATGTGTGCGAAAGCAATCCTTCAGCCCCGGTACCTAGACACCTGGAGGATTGGACACCGTGGGGTTTTAGTCAGTATCAGTCTGACATAACCCGCCACTTTCGGGATAAGTGGTGGATTTCCCCACGAAAAAATAAAGATGGGAATTAGTTTAAATTTGTCCAGATAAAATGCACAAGTGAAAAAATTATGAATGAACTAGCTGCTACCTGCGGCTTCGCCCGCGTTTTCACAGAAACCTGGTGTGCGATCGGGATTAAAAATAGCCTATATGTTAATCCAGGTCACAATCTATCTGTCTTCCAAATTTCAGACAAATCCGTTCAGCCATTCGAGCGTGAAAGAGTAATAAACATCCATACATCCATACTTACAAACTTTCGCATTTATAATATTAATAGGATTAGTGTATCGTGTATTTCCTCGCTGCCGCCAAATCTCATAGATGAGCTTGAGTAACGAAGCCATCGTTTTACTCAAGAGCCTGACATGACTTTATAAATAGTGACTAATGACTGAAATAAAGACTCAATTCCCGTACCTGACATTGGCTAAATAAGTCGCGAAAAACGATTGAAAACCATATTTATAAAAGAAGAAGAAGAACATAATTTGCTATTATGATAATGATAAGGAGGTTTACGATGTAAACATGATTCAATGAAATTCCAAAATTTCCGTTTATAAATTATGAACTAATTTGGATGGTGAAAGCAAACATGTTTTTAATTTCAAAGAGTGGCGCGCGATATCTCTCGAATGCTTTTAAATATTATCACCCGTAGAAAGCCGGAACTAGATTTTCTAAAAGCGCTGTATCATACAATCTTAGTCTGATAAAAACAGTGAAATGTTTGTAACAGCAGGGATTTCTATCACTTCCTAAATTAAAATGAAAATACGGAAATGGTGTTTATATTCGTACGTATGACATACTAGCTTTCACGGCTTCACACTTGTACCAAATTTTATTTTTTTATCAATAGAAAGTAGAAGAAAAAAATCTTTATTTCTCCTCTTTTTTTATGATATTGGAAGGCTAACAAGCAGACGGATTTCCTGATGGTAAGAAATTCACGCTACCTAGAGACACCAAAGGTGGTAATGGTGCGTTGCCAACCTGAGGTTGGGATGTAAGGCCTCGAGCAAAAGTACGTTTATCGGCTACCTTACCCTCCAAACCGGAACCCGTCAACGGCAAGCATTGGACGTTATGGCTGCAGGAATAGGTAAGGCGGTGGTACCGATCCGAGCGAGTCGCTGCGAAACTCTACCACCTAGTAGTACGTCACGGTCTTAGTGACGGTAAGCCTATGCTCGCCTCTTATGGTCTATTCTGCAAAGGAGCCCGGACCAACACGGGGAAAAATCACAAAACATTTTAGCTAGCTGTCAATGTCAGTCAGTATGAGGTTATCGAAACTAAAGAGAAAACAAGTAAACAACTTTTAAACTGTACAAAACATGTCAGTTTCCTTTAAATTTATTTGAATCAAGCATAATTCCTCCTAGTAAGAAACAGCTACCTTTTGTTAAGATATAAAATATCAGTAAGATTCATACCAATTACAAATTGAAATTGGATATGTCATTTTAAGTACTTTGGAACATAAATTAACATTTATCGAATTGTTAACATTTAGTTAATATTAAACGATAAATTATTTTATCGCATTACATTATTTTTTTGGGAACTAGATGTTAATAATTCGCTCGTACTATGTTTAACACTAAAGTGACATATCCGATACCAATTTCCAATTTGCATGAATTCGATATTCAATAGAAACCCTACTGTTGCCGATGTAAAATCGGAATGCTTAAAAGCATCTTCCGTAAGTTACGTAACTTATTCATTATGTTTGCCCTACCTTTGTTCTAATTACTTGAATTGTCTCTTTCGCTGTACGGTTTGTCTGGTAAAGATAGCTCTGAATCGATTAGACCGCTTACGCATACCTCAAGTTAAATATTATTGAGTTGTAGGTCCATCACATACATTCGGTATTTCCTTACGGGATCCGGTTTCAAAAATTGAAAAGAAATTTCGTCTCTTTAAATAAACCCCAATTCCATCCAGGAAAAATACTGGTTTCTGTGACACGTTCTCAGATTTGTTGCGTTTAAAATTGGCATGTTTCTATATAGAATTATTCCGAATGTATGTGAATATGCAAATGTTTAGATTTTTCAAGAGGGAATTGCGTAACAAAATTTCGTAAATGGCGAGGTCTAAGATTGATAGTGTCTTGAGTATCTGCACGCCCATATACCCAAAGTAGTAAACAAAGGCACAACCAAGTCACCCACGACTAGCCGAAGATACTAGGTCCTGGCAAGCCTATCACTAACAGCTCTTATCCAATCCAGAGTAACGCTAATTTTTAAAAAAAATTGAAAATATCCATTTTCCAAATATTTATTTTGCCCGACCCGGGGATCGAACCCAGGACCTCGAGAAGTCAAGTCGGTCGCCGAGCCGCTATACCACAGAGGTAATTATAATGTCTAATATTGTTATCGTTGAAAATGTCCTTTCCCGGAATAGTTCCGAGTCTTCGGTGTAGAATAGACCATCGACCTGTATGCCTGGCAGCTCGTATGCTCGTAGAGTAAAATTGGTCACTACGAACAAAACTACTGGTGTTAAAGTACAGCAGAACAACTCATCCGGGTGGAAATCCACCGCCTTGCCTATTCCTGTGCCTATAGTGTTTTTCAATGTCATGTTCCAGTTTGGAAGGTAAGATAACAAGTAAATTTGCACATTAGACTCAACAGCCAGCGACAGGACAATCATTATATAAGCTTTGTGGAAATGAAACTTTATGGAATGGCATTTTTAGGCCACTACCAGAAGCGAGGCCTGATTTAAGAAAGAGTTACCGGGGCGAAAACCCGGGATCTCAAACAAACGAGGGTCCCCCAGACTAGAGAGTTGGTAAAAAAATCTATCAAAATCCGACTAGTACCTAATCACTGGTAAACATCTTATCCGTTAACATTTTTTTACTGTATTACTTACAGTACTTTGTACAAACACGATTACGTTGTTATTAAATATCGATAAAATAGTCGACTCAAAAAATGTTTCACTTTATTTTAAATAAAGAAGTTGAGACCTTGAGGTCTCCACTACTTTGTTGCCCAAAGGCCTCCAGACATCTAAATCAGGCCCTACTCAGGAGAAATGAGATCTTACCCGCTGTTTTCTATATACGAGGGTGATCCAAAAGTTCGTAGCCTAACCTACATGGAGCTTTGACATCTTTTTAAAATCTACCGTCATTTGTTAGTATGTGTCATATTGATTTATTGTGCGCAGTTTCATTCCGATACTGCACCATATAAATTTTCTGTGATTATTTGTTTGAAGCAATCTGACGCAATTTTCAATAATGGAGAAAGTTGAACACCGTGCAGTCATTAAGTACCTCAACAAAAAAGACCTATCACCAAAAGACATCCATCAAAATATGGTGAGCACTTTGGGGAAGTCTGCTCCATCGTATTCCACGGTCAAGAAGTGGCTAGCTGAGTTTAAGCGCGGTCGTGAGAGCATTAAAGATGATCCTAGGAGTGGAAGGCCTACAACCTCTACCACGAAAGAAAACATGGACAAAATTTATGATCTCGTACTGGGTGACCGACGTTTGACCATTGGGAAGATAGCTGAGATGACAAACATTAGTTATGGCCGGGTGCAACACATAATAACGGAAGAGTGGGGTCCCATAAGGTTTCTGCTCGCTGGGTCCCGAGGTTGCTTTCAGCTGAACAAAAACGAGTTCAATACACAATTTCGCGAGACTGTTTGGAACTTTTTGAGACTGATCCCAAAGACTTTTTGTCTAGATTTTACCATGGATGAAAGCTGGGTTCACTACCATACTCCTGAATCAAAGCAACAATCCAAACAGTGGAAAAGATCAGACTCTCCTACACCGAATAAGGCTAGGGTCGTTTTGTCGACTAACAAAGTCATGGCTTCTGTTTTTTGGGATGCGAAGGGCATTATTTTTGTAGATTATTTACCGAAAGGTCAAACTATAAATTCTAATTATTATTGTAATCTTTTACGAAGACTCCGGGAAGAAATAAAAGAAAACAGGCCGGGAATGTTGCGTAAAAAAAGTTTTGTTTCATCAAGACAATGCACGTGTTCACACTTCGGTTGAAACAATGTCTGTAATCCATGATTGTGGCTACGAATTGCTGCCCCACCCACCTTATTTGCCGGATTTAGTTCCCTCGGATTATCATTTATTTCCAAATTTAAAAAAACACTTGGGTGGCTCGAAATGTTCGACCAAAGATGAGGTGATAGTCGCAGTAAACGACTATTTCGCCGACCTTCCGGAATCTTTTTTTTTTCGAGGGGATAAACAAGTTGCAGGTCAGGTGGAAGAAGTGTGTTGAGCTAGATGGAGACTATGTCGAAAAATAAAAATAAATTTAGATCCACTTTTCTTTCATTTTCTTAGTCGGGCTTAGAACTTTTGGATCCACCCTCGTATATATACTTCTATACTAATATTATAAAGAGGAAAGATTAGATTTTTTGTTTGTTTGCTTACAATGAATAGGCTCCGTAACTACTGGTCCAATTTCAAAAACTCTTTCACCTTTAGAATGCTACATTATCCTTGAGTGAGATAGGCTTTGTTATATCAAAATCGGTGCGGTAGAGTGCAAATTTACGCAGGTGAAGCTGCGTGAAACTGCTAGTATCTAACAAAAAACATTTAATTAGTTTCACCAGTTTTGTGTACTTGCAGACCAAAAAAAAGTAAAAACAGTGTCTTCACGCCCGTATCTCCGAAGAGGTAAGCACAGTCACAAGCATAGTTGGTAAAAACACATTTTCTTTTTCTTGCTCGATCGGGGAATCGAACTCGTGACCACGTGTAGTCAAGTTTAACACCTGAACCGCTAGACCACAGAGGCAATCAGAACACAATGCAACAGTGAAGTTCCATACACACCGTCTTAAAACCTTAAGAATGCTGTGCAATAAAAAATGTTAGACATATTATTAAATAGCTCATTACTATGCACTTTTATCATCGTCCCAAATTCACAAACCTCAATCAAATATCCAAAAGTCGTAGCGTGATTTTAAATCACCTTAATATATATGTTAGGGTAATGTGGTTAATGCAGTTATTATGTAGAATTACCGGGAACTATGCATAATTACCGGTGCTTGTGCTAAAGGTTGTAAGAACTTTCGAATTAATCACATTTACCGACAATTATATAAAATTACCATACCCCTTCAGTAAATATAGTAAATAATGCAATCAAATATCGGAATCAAATGTTTATTAAAACAAAAGCAATTCTAGTCTTAATTATAATAAAATTTGGTTACAAATATCAGTCAAATAATATTACTTCTCAAATATAAAGAGATTTAACCTTCTGTTTGGTTAAACAAAACATAACATATATTCTTATTTAATTAACAAATCAAATATCAAGATACCAAAACTCTTGTTTGGTTAAAATAAAATAAATATAATACTGTTTTTATAAAATGAACAAGTCAAGAATCTAGGAACCAAACTTCATGTTTGGTTTTAAAAAAAAACAAAATACTATAAAAATGAGATCAAATAAAATAAACTAATTGCCAGACAGTTATCAGTTAAACTCTAAAAATTCTTTATTTCTGCAGGTCCGAGATTGGTGACATTTGGAATTGCAAAATACTTGTGTTTTCTTGCACTTGCAGTGATTTGAATTGCATTCTGAAGTGCAATTACAACGCTGAAAACCTTGTCCACCTAAATGTGAATCCTTGCAAGCGCATCTCTCAGAGTTATATAACTTTTTGGAAGTTCTTCAACTGTGATCTTGTTTCTTGAGTCCAACTGGCTTAAAATCCCGTATTTCTTACCAAGTTGGTAAAGAGTTTCATACTCGATCGAAATTACAACGTCTATTATATTTCAGTCATCTGCTTTGGCTCAATCTACGTCTGGTACCTTAAATATTACGCATTGGCCTATTTCTATAGCGTGAAATTTAGCATTGGAGGCTTTTATCATTTTTTCAGCCTGTTTTTCTAGCGACAGTCTAGTACCGATTCTAGCTTCCTTAATTTTTTGAGAACATACGACCTCCGTACCTCTACAGCCGTATTTTCACTAAAAGTTTGTTTATTGTCACTCTCGTAGTTTTTTTCAGTATCATTTGGTTCATAAATATTCTCTTCTTCTTTATCTCTTTCTACGTTTCTACCATCGCCATTTTCGTTTAGTTGATTAGTCGGAATTGACTCCTCCCTATCCGAATGTCCTGATTTAATAGTGGCTTGTTGTGTTGTAATCCCAGTATGAATGTCGTTATTTATATTGCCCTCTAAATTAGTATCAATATCTTCGCTGGCTTGGCCATTTTAATTTCTTACCAATACCTCAAGAGCTTCTTCGCTTGTAATATCTGACATTGTTTCAATAGCTGGCAAGAAAGTTTTCAAGTCCATTTTTGCTTTACACCCAAACATAGCCTCATAGGGGCTACGACTTATTCCTGAGTGATATGCTTTATTTTTTAAAATTTAATAAATTTCATTCCTTCGGACCATTTTGCGGTCTTATTTGTTTCTAACCAAGTAGCCAACATCTTTTCAAAATCTTTGTTGGCCCTTTCTACTGAACCTTGTGATTGGCTATGACGTGGCTTTCGACGTACAATCTTTGGTTCATCCCACATAAGGTATAACTCTAAAATCACTTTGTTTACAAATTCTGGTCCGTTATCACTGTGCAATATACAGGATGTACCAAATATGGGAAATACTTCAAACAAATGGCAAGCCGCTTACTCAGCAGTCTTGGTTTTTAAAGCTCTCAGTTGAACAAACTTTGGTAATTGGTCTTGATATACCATAATAAACTTGTAATCGCCATCTGCTTGCAACTACATGTCAACGAGGCCAACTCGACATCTTGAATTAAATTCGTTGCTTTTGATACGCATAATAACCAGCCCTTTTTTAGGAATACTCGATTCTCTAATACTTTTTGTGACACGGTACACAAAAATTTTAATATGTATTAATTAGCTATATCGTGATATTTTTGTACTCGCTTTTAAGTTCCGCCATCATCCGGGTTCTACTACCATGGCCTATTGATAGGTGACTTCGTAGATTATGTCAAATACCTCTTCGAAGTATGTATAGTAAATTGTTGAGTCTCTTTCGTTTTCTATTGGAACTACAAGTTTTTGGACATTTCTAATCTCTACTGTATCATACCTTAATAATATTCGATAATCTTCATGTTTCTTCACGCCCATATCCCCGAAGAGGTAGGCAGAGGTACAACCAAAGCACCCACGACTAGCCGAAGACACTAAGTCCCACAATGTGATAGGTGGCAAGCCTATCGCCACCCGGGCACATTTCCAATCCCGACCAACATTTTTTTATTAGAAAATTGGAAAAATCCAATTTTCTCATGCAGTCAAGTCCAACATCCGGACCACTAGACCACAGAGGTGATACAGAGATACATACACGACAGACACACGATATAGAGAGGCGATAGACAGAGGTTTCTTGTTCGTTTTCTTGTCCTTGGACGACTTTACATGAGCCAAAAGTGAAAAATATGCATCTCGGGAAAACAGTTGATTATTTTGTGCTTTTTTGGAAATTAACTTTTCAACTTCTTCATAAAACCGTTTTTAGTAGACTCGGTATCTCCCATTTTGTATCGATAGAGAAGAAACTATAGAACAATTTAAATAAATTCACAATACAACTCGAAATAGCCTTACTACTTTCTTACTACTGCAACGAAAATACAACGGCCAGCCCTAAATCGCTATACGCTAGCAAATGACAGGTTACGACGTACGCGGCTGCAAGTATCACCTTCCTCGCGCTCCGCCCGCGCCGCTCGCTCACCATTCCAATGCTTATGTTAGCATATACCACGGTCGCGCGGAATTACCAGTAAATGTGGATAATTTACCACATTTAGCTTGTGCGTTGGTAATTATCAATAATTACCGATTGCTTACATTTACGGTAACATAATATATAAATTACGTGTCACGTTGTTTGTCCGCGATGTACTCCTAAACAACTTATCCAATTTCATTCAAATTTACACACCGTGTGCAGTTTGAATTAACTTGAAAGATAGGATAGCTTACAATTCAAGCTAAAACAAGCGAAGCTGGAACAGGCAGCTAGTCTGTAATATAACTTCTACAGTAATGAGCTTATAAATGAAAAACAAACTTTTTGAATTCATATTATGTCATTTTTTGTTCAAGAAAATTAACTTAAATCTCTTTTCACGGAAGATACAGAATTATGCAACCTTTTCTCTTTTTAGCTTGCCTTATTTTTCCTTTACTGCAGACATTATACGAGCATCTGTGACATCCAATTCCAAAGTTTTTACAAATATAAGTCTATCGGTAAGTATGCATTATTCTGATACACCTGTTTGCTTAAATCTTTTCTTATTTGTTAAGAGAATGTAATATTTCATGGGTGTTATAAGTTTGTGTGTGTGTGCGTGTGTGTGTATGCGTGCGTGTGCGTGTGCGTGTGCGTGTGCATGTGAGTGTGCGAGTAACATATGTCTAGGCGTTAAAGTTCATCAAATCTATTGCACCTCATTTGTTATATAAATATAAGACGCACTATGGAGTTCGAATATGGGAGACGTTACCCTGGTATGCCCATCAAGTTTCGACTGAATAGATTCTCCTTCACTAGATCTGTTTATATTTTTTGATGTCAAGAACTTGA
>NJDC01001119.1:10887-24681 GCA_002245475.1 Calephelis virginiensis
GAGTGATCGGATCGTGTAATGTCAACCTTGGTCTCCCCAGGTACCTACATCCATCCACATTTGCATTGTATATCTGCTTTGTCAATCTTTCATCTGTCAATCTTTCCACAAGACCGAACCAGCGGAGCATGCCCTTTCTCAATTTAACACCAACACTTTCTTTCAATCCCACTCTTTCTCGGATCTCATTGTGACAAATGCGGTCAGCAAGCGTTACACTACAGATTTTCCGTAGCGCTCTCATTTCGACCGCATAAATGAAATGAAATAGAAATTTGAATTATAAACAAAATGCATATAAAATATGTGCAATATAATGCAATATAATGTTTAAAAAAAACGATTATTAATGTCCGCCTTGTCTAAAAGTTTTGGCTATAATATGTATAATATTTGGTGGACGTTTAAGTTGCGTTCAAAATGCGTATTCAGTGCGTAAAATACGTCTATGTATGTTTGTAATAGGTTCGTTTAACTTATGTCCTTCAATCAAAATAAATGCGCATACCATCCTTGTCCATACAAATATAAATTTGTATGCCTTTGTCGTACGAGGACAATGCTATTATGTTTTACCTATAAGGTAGGCATTAGTATGAGGTTTTTGTTGAATTTATACTTTTTCTAAAATAATAGTATTTTATCATTACCCTTGCTTTAATCAGCGTAGTTATCAGATTTTTTATTCTATACCTTAGAAAATTTCAAACACAAACCATATTTTTTTAGTTTTTCCAAAAAGGAATAACTTATAATAATCTATCTCTTGACAGCCCTAATTCAAAATAACCAAACTTTTTTTAAATCAGTCACTGGAATTCTAGAGTGAATAATGTATAAAGCGTTAAATGATTTTTATAACACCCATGACATGTTTACAATGCAGAGACTCATCCGTCTGTACGTGCTTAAGATGCCCAAAACCGCTTTTATTCTTTAAGGACTTGAGGTTTTTTGGACAACTCACTAAATGTTACTTCTTTAGCTTTTTTAAGTGTCTCAATAAATAGTTCAATACAAAAAGTCGGTTTGTTTTTCAACTGTTTTTTAGGCTAAAGCTTCTCCGTGGTTTAAAATTAAGGAGCGTCCAATAGTTACGTGACGATTTTTGAAGTGAAAACTTCATACGCGGCGTTGTGTACTTTTTGTGATAAAAAAAATGTAAACTCGCGTCAGGACAAGTGACCAAATCAAAAATTCGTAAGAACAAAGATTATTTAACATAGATATTGGTGCCTTAATCTTAGTTAAGTAAAGTATCTTCACGCCCATATCCCCGAAGAAGTAGGCAGAATCACAACCATGGCACCCACGACTAGCCGAAGACGCTGAGTCCCACAATATAGACATTATAACTACTTCTATAATGCAGTCAATCATTACTAAAATAAAGAAATTCTATTCCGTAGCTATGCATCAGATCAACGGGATTGGTACCACTGCCTCCATAGCTTTTGCACTTGCGACTGTCACGTAAGGAACTTGTAGGGAAGGCTACCCGGTAGACTTACCAGTAACTTTAATGTCTAACTGTTTTTATAGTGAGAGCGAACAAGCAAACTGCTTTCCTGACCTGACTGATGATAAATAATCATTGCCTATTGACGCCATAGGTGATGCAGATGCGTCGCTGTTATTTGCTCAAGAAGTTGACATATTGTAAAAGTCTAGCCTACTCTCCGGACTAGAACAGAACACTGTCATTATAGCGGTAGGAGTAAGTACGAGTAACTCGGAGACATCACGGCACTCTGCCACCAGTACAGCAGTGGTGTTATTGATTTTTTTATGATATTGGAAGGCAAACAAGCAGAAGGATTTTCTGATGGCAAGAAATTCAAGCCGCCTAGAAACACCAAAGGTGGTAATGGTACGTTGCCAACCTGAGGCCGGGATGTTCGACCTCGAGCAAAAGTAAGTTTACCGACTACCTTGCCCTCCGAATCGGAACACGTCAAAGCAAGCACTGACGTTGTGGCGGCAGGAATAGGTAAGGCGGTGTTACGAATCCGGGCAAGTCGCTGCGAAATTCGACCATCTAGTCAGATGTCCCGGTGCTAGTAACGGTAAGCCTATGCTCGTCTTTTACGAGCTGCCTCGCAAGAAGACAGACAAGGGAAAATTGACCTTGTTGTCCTTATTGGTATGACTCATATAAATGTAACTCCCTTTGATCGTTTCTTACGAGCTGCCAGGCAGGTATTCTACATAAGAGACTCGAACCAGCACGAGTGTATCACGAAAAAGGCCACAAAGTAAACAATGCGCCTATCAGTGTCCGACGAAGGCACTCGGTCACGATTCTGGTAATCAATGCGTTCCCAGTCAAGGTCGGATCGACCGTCACGACATCGTGACATAATGTTCCACTTGACGGTCAATTTGACAGGTGCTAATAGACACTTGACGGTAGGTTTTTTAGGATTAAACGATACCGGAATTTGGTGTTTACTTTTGTGCTTATTTGTGACACGAATCACGGTGTTTTTTGGTAGTTCTCTGAAATAACTTGTAAATAAATATGCTTATCTTCACGCCAGTATCCCTGCAGAGGTGTAGTCAGGGAACCCACTACTACTAACGACGTGATAAGTAATAAGCCTGTCCCGAAACGGCACTTATCCAATCCCGGGCAACATTGTTTATACTAGTATACTGTAGAAATTTAAAAAAGAAGAACTTAAAAAAAAGAAATAGTTCCCAAAGTGGCTTTATCTATATTCTACACTAATATTACAACGAGGAAATGTTTGATGTTTTGTTTGTTTGAAGCGAATAGGCTCCGAAACTGCTGGACCGATTTCAAAAATTCTTATACCTTTAGAATGCTACATTATTCCTGAGTGACAATGGCTTTATTTCATCAAAATCGGTGCAGTAGAAGCCAAGTTACGCAGGCGAAGCTGCCTGAAACTGCTAGTATTTTCATATATTTCTCACACCAACTTTCCGAAAGCTGGGAATTGGATTGATGGTTACTTAAAAACTACAAAATTTAAAAAAAAATAATGTCAATTAGGTTCTAGAATTTTGCTGATGATTTGCTCAGATTGGCACCACCAAATTACCTATTTCTGCCGTAAGAATATCAGTTTGAATGTGTGCACAGTCGGCGATAAGTTTTCCACCTATCACATTGTGTTTGGGTGGACAGCAGTGCTGGATTACCCAATAGGCCAGACTAGGCCCCCAAGAAAATTTTACATGAATTTTATTCCGAAATAAAAATTTTAATTTTTAAATATTAAATACCAAAACAGTATATGATTTGAAAGAAAAAATGATTTAGTTTGTTTTATTGTGTTTAAAACCTAGATATGATATATGAGGTGTTTGAAATTCTGAAATTGCAAAAATAACCGTCAATTTTACAATATTTTGAAAAAGGGAGGGCCCCAAAAACAAAATGACCTAGGGCCCCTAAGGGCTTAATCCGGTACTGGTGGATAGTCCCTAAGGCTAATCGTGGGCAGTCTGGTTCACTGGTTCTGGTTATACCTCTGCCAACCTCTTCGGGGATACGAACGCGAAGATACTTAATAACTGCAGTATTCTTTATTTTCGTGTTAGCCAAGAGAAGAGGTAGCCGGTAAACATACTTCTGCAAAAAGCTTAACATATGAATACCAGAGGTAGAGCGGAAGACCTGTTCTTGATGCCATAATAATGTTTGGCGTAATAGCAACAGTACTAAAAAATGGAGGGAAGATGGTAGGCTCGCACATAAGGCCTTACACTATGGTCATATGCTTTAGGGTATCTATAGTCAAAAATTACGAGTCTTATCATGAGGACCGTGCGTCATAAATTCAGAGGAAATAGGCGGCGCATATTTCTTACCTTAAGAGACCCAAAGTCTTCCTATAACATTTATTTGTTTGATTTGTTTTTTTTATCATCTATCTTTGACAAGACCCGAAGTAGACGTTCTATCCTACCATAATCTTTAAAACCTATTTATAACTGTACCTACTTCCATAAGTAAAGTGAATTTGATTTTTTTTCCAGCCGACAGTCTCGAGCTCCACGCAGTGTATACTCCTACAGAAGTGGAAGTGCAGTGGCGCCATCTGTCGCATCTACTCACCGCTCCAAAGTATCTAGAAAGGTAAACTGTTAAACAGAGTAAAATAAATGACTAACAAAAAAATGTGTTTTTGCGACAAAATTATTTTTTTATACAAACCTTCTTTTACCAGCGGAAGACTTAAAATGTATCAAATACCTACTACTGAAGATGTATTAAATAAACCCAAACACGATAGGATATTGTTCAAAGTTCCAATAAAGGGATTTCTCCCGTGTTGGTCCGGGCTCCTTTGTAGAATAGACCATCTACCTTCCTTGCCAGGTAGCTCGTAAAAGGCGAGCATAGGCTCACCGTCACTGACACCGTGACATCTCACTAGGTGGCAGAGTTTAGCAGTGACTCGCCCGGATTGGTACCACCGCCTTACCTATACCTGCCGCCATAACGTCATGACGTGTTCCGGTTTGGAGGGTAAGGTAGCCGGTAAACTTACTTTTGCTCGATGCCTAAGATCCCGGCCTCAGGTTGGCAACGCACCATTACCACCCTTGGTGTCTCTAGGCGGCGTAAATTTCTTAACATCAGGAAATCCGTCTGCTTGTTTGCCTTCCAATATTATATAAAAAAAATTAAAAAATAGGGAATCCATCCCATGATGATGGAGGTGTACCCCATATCTGCTCATCATACGAGTACATGCGGGCGTCAAGATGCTTTTTAATCTAGTCATGTTATTTATTAAATACCTCTGTTTTTTTTTGTACAAAAGACGAAAATCAAGGGTTAATGTGGAATAAGAATTTAAACTCACGACAAGTTATACAGTGTCGTTGAGCTTAGCATATATGCCTAACGCCACCGACCACGAGGTTCGATTCTGAATGGGGTCATGCAATGATATTTAAAAAATATCATTGGGGTCATGCCTTAATGTGATAAATAAACACGGTACTATTTTTTTATGATTTTGAAAGGCAAAGAAGCAGACGGATTTCCAAGTGGTAGTGGTGCGTTGCCAACCTGAGGCCGGGTTGTTAGACCTTGCACAAAAGTGAATGTACCGGCTACCTTATCCTCCGAACCGGAACACGTCAACGGCAACTGCTGCTGACGTTATGGCGGCAGAAATAGATAAGGCAGTGGTACCTTGTCAGATGTCACGGTGTTAGTGACGGTAAGCCTTTGCTTGCCTTTTACGAGCTACCTGGCGGGAAGGCAGATGGTCTATTCTGTAAATGAGCCTAGACCGACACGGGCAACAATCTAGATCTAGATGTTTATTAAATGTGTTATCATCAACATTTTTGGATGTATTTGATCCATAACATAAGCTTGCTTTACATGCTGCTTATTTTGAAGTCAGGTCAGAGCAAGGATATTAATGTTTAAATATTTTACAGGCGGGAGTGAAGGTGGAAGCCATGGCAGCACCAAACCCTTTCTGTCCGAACGTGAAGGGCATGTGCTGTCTCATGCTGCTTCTGAACCTCGGCCTTATCCTCGTCACTCTGGGCTTTGTCATCGTGCTGCAGTTCTTCGAGCCACTTTTTGTTTGGTAAGTAATTATTTAATGAAGGAATGTGATGATCCCACTGACCGCAATAACATAATCTAGTATTAAGGATTGGTTTATTTAACTAATGCAGTTTGTCAAACTATTACCCGATTACTATATTCAACGAACTGTAATCCGTAAGTATAATATACTAGCAGCCGGTCCCGGCTTCGCAGGGGTGGATAAATTTATAATTTTTCATAGAAATACCGTAGCCTATGTTGATCAGCGATAATGTCAGATAATTTTCTAATGGTAATATATTTTTTTCAAATCGTCCCAGTAGTTTGGTAGCAATATGCTCAAAACAAACAAACAAACAAACACACACACACACACACACACACACACACACACACACACACAAATAATCAAATCTTTCATCATTATAGTGTAGATGACAGCAGCTCCACCTTCTGGTTCCAATTGTTTTAATTTCGCCTCTGAGCCGCGCGGGTACCTTATACTTTATCCGTAATATTTTAATTTCGCCATAACTTCAAAACCAAACGTCCAATTATAATCATTTAAAGACCAAATTTCATCAACATAAACTTTACTTAGTGATAAACTAATTTATTTTGATAATGATTAATGGCATGCGTAAAATAAACCCGTTTAATTGTAGTCCAAAAAATTCAAGAATTTTTTAAATAAAAAAATCGTTGTTATGCTTCACTCGACATAGATGGGTATAGTTTGTCGCGGACTTTTTTATAGATATTTATAAGATCTATAATCAGTTAAAACATTTTATGGTTCTATCTTTTATAGCTTAGGCAGCGTGCGCAAAATAAATAACTTTTCTGGTTGATTTTTTACAGTCAGAAAAACCGTAAAATCTTACGGAACCCTATTTTTTTTTTCAAAATAAAATATTGTAGCCTATGTCACTCAGGGATAATGTAGCATTCTAAATGTTAAAGAATTTTTGAAATCGGTCTAGTAGTTTCGGAGCTTATTCATTTCTAACAAAAACCAAAAAATCTTTATAATATTAGTATAGATTCGTAGCTTATCTAAAAGCATTGCGGTGACATAGTTACAAATCAACAAAAAAATATGTCAAAAGTTAACCTACGGCGAATGCCCGTAATTAGATATCTTACATACATACATACCTCTTAAGAGGGTAGGTTATGAAAAAACCGTCGTTTAAAAACAAAAAGCCTCGTTACTTGAATAGAGAAACTGAGTATAATTGGAACCTACATTCTTGCAGCGGCTCGCTCGAATCGCTACTGTAATAAATTCAGTGCTCGCGTTTTCTTGTTCTGACTTCGAGGATAGGGCAACCAGTAAACATATTTAGAACATGTAAATCAATCCCGGTGGAAACATTTGTAATTTATTCAGCTAAAGTCAGTTATCCAACTGAAGCATTCATAAAGTAATTCGTGTAAGTATGTAACATGTAAGTACATATTTTCTCAATGCCGTTAAATCTTAAGGATGCCCGTATTGTGATGCCACTTGACTAACTATGGACACCTTGTATTTTGATAAATTTACGCCCGGCTTCATGAAATCGTGTAATAACTTGTTCTAGTGAAACTTAACTAATGGCAGTTGCTTAAGCTCGTATTAAAAAAAATAAAAAAAAACGTAATAAATTATTAAATTGTGAAGCTATAGCATAGAAATAGAAATATAACTGAGAGGTCAATGAGCTATAGGCACATAAAGTACTATCTTATTATTAAACATAGAGTAATGTGCTTTATGGATTGAGTAGACTATACTAAAGACTTGATGTCATTTCCAAATACTGCTGACTCATCTGTCTTTTTGAGAGCTTCATGATGATAATTAACAAAGTCAAAACGAAAGAGAGGTCAGTACATGAGAGTGAGTCAGCAGGATTTGGGAATGGTATCAGCATGGTTACTCTTGAATCTCGATTTCATGCACATCAGAAATAAGACTCGGATATGTCATTTTACGTACTCTTGAATATAGTAACAGAGTGCTAAAAACATTTAGATCCAAAAAAATTAAGGAATCTAATAAAAAGTTTATTAGTAACTAAATGTTAATAATACTCTAGTACTGGGTTCTAGAGTACCTAAAATGAAACATCCGATTCTATTTCCAGTTTGCATGAAATCAAGATTCATACAAAGCTTGACTCATGTAATATTGGAAATTGGAATCGAGTGTGTCATGTTAGGTACAATCTCTTGAACACAATGCTAGCTAACTATTAACAATCAGTTAATAGTGAACAATAAATTATTTTAGTGGTATCGTTGAATTTATTTGTAACTAAATGCTAATAATCCGCTAGTACTGTGTTAAAAAGTCACCTAAAATGACACATCCGATTCCAATTTCCAATTCGCATGACATCGAGATTCAAGAGTTATCCTACAGGTCTTTGTTAGGAGTAGAACCTCCATTAGTGTTGTGGCTGAGTGTTTGCTTTTTGTTCCAAATTCAAATATCAAAATCGTTAAGTGTAATTATGAAAATTTCCTCAAACTCACTTTCAATTTTGATTAGCTATAGAACAGAAATTCAGGGCGCAATTAATTCCCACGTTAAAGTAGGCAACACTCAAAACTAGATCATATTGCGGTTGTTACTCATAAATCCCAACAATGGCAATACAAAGCGCGATTCTCTTCAGAACATTAAAAATCAATTTACATTATAAAATAGTTCGCGCTTAACGGTAAAAGTAATTTGTCTGACAATATGACATTTGTATGAACTTTGTATTGGAGGTACAGATTCATTTGCGTATTGTCACAGGCTTAATGTAAATTGAATTCTATGTAATCGACATAACGTTTTATTTAGCTGCATATAGTTGCTTATTTTATAGTATAGGAAGTAAACAAGAAAAATTTCGCGGTGATTTGACACAATATAGGTGCAGTGCTGTAAGAAACCAACGTATTTACTATTATACCATCTAACTACACAAAAAATAACTATTTATTGGCAATCGGACCACCTTATACGTCCGTTTTTTCAATATATTTTTTTTGAAATTAATTTAGAAAAAAGTGAGAAATCAATTAACATAGGTACATAAAAAATGTAAAAGGCGAAAGTTAAAAATACCTTCCACTTTAGAAGACTGAGAGTAGGACATCTTGCGTAAGTTCACCAACTTTTACGATCACAACAGTGTCGGGCACTGACATTATGATTTATGATGGCAGAAGAAAGAAGGTGATACCAGACTTGTCGAATCGTTAAAGAACTGCAGTCAATATTTAATCACAGTATTAGTGACAACTAAACTGACGCTTGCTTCTTACGAGCAGCGTGAAAAGTTTCCTATACTCTTTAACAGTGCCTAGGACCATCAATAGAGAAAAAAATATCTCTAGCTCTTTGGCGATTTGGGCGTGAAGATACTTTTCTAAATAATATTAAAACCCATTCAGTGGTAGTACAATAATCAATTTGACATTTTTTTCTTTCCAGGATCCTAGGCATCGTCTTCCTTATATTCGGCTTCATCACACTAGTGGGCAGCCTGATCTACTGCGTGGTGCTATGCCGAGAAAACCCCTACCCTCGCTACCCAGACGACTTCTACTGGACCCACCACTGGTCCAAGACCATTGGACCATCAGAGATTCATTACACCACCACAGACAAACCCTATCGTCAAAATGGACACGACAGATACAACAAATACAATGGGAAATATTCAGACAGGGAGAGTACTAAGGGATATTCAGATAGGGAGAGTAAGCTAAGTAGGTATTAGGTTATAAATGTGCCAAAATTTAGATAAACTGGGAAACTTTTACCCTATTTAGGGAAAGTTTTTGCGCTGTAAAAATACGTCACCCGTACAAGGGAATTTCAACGTCCTGTGATACGGGATATAGTATATTGAAGATATATAAAAATTAGAGTGTTAGTATTTTACGTCATGTAAATATAATATAAAGACTACCCTACATATGTGGGATATATAACATTTTGCGCCCTTACATCCTGGGCCCGGTTTCTTTTTTTGAAATGGCAAATAATATGTTGATAACCGCGAGGTTTATACAACTTCACCGGACTATAATGGGCCCGGAAAACCTGTTCATTTGTGAAGCCTTTCGATTGTGTTAACGATCGCGATGGACCGAAATTGTTTTGAGATAGTTTTGAAGGAGTTTTATACAAGTTTTGTAGGTTCTTTGCTTTAACTCAAATAATTAAAAACTAATATTTGTACTAGTTCGGGTTCATTTTGAAGCCAGTTGCAGATAAAATTTATAGTCCCCTCTAATATGTAAGGATCCTGTTACATCTCTTTGGTCTGATCAAGTTTGTGTTAATAAAAAAGTGAATACTTCCCTCTGTCAGGTTTTTATTATGTGATTAGCGTTAATATTTTTAATAGACATGGTACTATATTAAGTAGGCAAAGTCAGTAACCACAAATTAAAATAATGAAAAAAAGGCAACCAAGAAGTCTTTATTACAAACTCTTGGTTGTACTGAGATTACTGTGAAATGTACACGTGCTGATTGGTTGATAAATGAGGACTTGACATCTCAATATCACGTGTGGGGGCTAGACACGAGGTTGGATAAACTACAGAAAAATGCGCAGTTGTTAAACGCATGATATTTAATTATGTAATAATTATTATAGTAATTAATACAATAATGAATTATATGTATATATTATTCCTGAAATAATAACTCCTGAATGACTGAAACATTTAAGTCTAAACAATCAAAGTAAAACTTTTCCTCAGACATTTCCTTTGCAAAATAAATCAGACCTCTCACTTCTTTATTAATTTTGTAATTATAAATCTGATACTTATATTTTTGAAAACCCATTTTAGGCCAGGTTTTGGTTGAGTTAGTGTTTTAAGGAATAAAACACTTTTTCTATAAAGGATATGTCTCTGGAATTATTTTTTTTTAATTTTACCCATAATCTGTGTGTGAAGTGACTGATGTCCTTGTTGATAAGTGATATAATTTTTCACCAACTGGAATAAAATCGCTTTGTTTAGTAACAAAGGGCAAAAGCTAGTTTGTATTATGAATCTCACTATGATATTAGTTATTATAAGTCATTTTATCATTTTTTTCAATATTTTTATAGTATAATTATAATTCTACGTATGATCGTACGTATGTATGTAATATGTATAAAAAATGCACACGTGTTCAAACATCCTCCAATTTTGACAGTGTTAGGAAACTTAAATCATAAAGGTTGTTTGTCCATTATGAACATGTAATTAATAATACGTAACGTATTCATAAAATATGTACAGTACTACTATTTAAATTATGCGCTTCGGCTTGACACTTTTTACTCTTTTTACACTTTATACTTTTATTTTTAAATTGGCTGACCTAATCTAAATTCAAGCGAAATAATTAAATATGTAATAACAACTCTATATAGATATATCCTTAAAATACATTCGAATTTCCGAAGCTTGACGAATATAGCCGAAGCGCATAATTTAAATAGTACTACTATATTATCTATTTTTTTTTACTTATGAATGAATGTATTTTTCTAAATTGCATTTCTTCTAAAGTATTATTATAGTTTTTGACGCTTTACTAATTTATAATAATATTATATATCAAATATATATAAAATATTATATTATGATCATCAATATAAAAATTTGACGCTTTCGTATTCATAAGTCGAGACGTTTGTTATACGAATGTAAGTTTGGTTGTTACACTTTCACGCGAAAACGACTTCACTAATTTCCATGAAACTTTGTACCTACACATTCTTGGAGGTGTTATAAGTAACGATACCTTTTCATTAAAACACACCAGTACTGGCCGAGGGTAAAAGCTAGTATTAGATATTAATTGGTAATTAATGTATTTAATATCAATATAAATACGAGTATTTCTATTTCGTTGCTTTATTCAGTGGAGTAGGTATGTTTAGCACGATATCTTTTGCTTCATGAATGTGATGCAAAATGTCTGATTTATTTCTACAAGGAACCAGTAAGCAATATTTGCTAAGAGTGAAAAAAATTTAATTACTGATATTAGTATTGAAAAAAAAATTAACGAATTGAATAATATTTCTTACAAATCCCGATCGCGATCATTTCACCTAGTTCATTTGACATTTCTCACGTTTATTCTTCATTCGACTTGGTCATTCGAAAGCGCGAAAATTATTATTAGGATTACTGGCGAAACCTCAATATGCTTAGTAATTATTTGTACCAGTAATTCAAAAGTAATATAAAAGCGGTGTTTCTAAATATAATATATAAGATATATAGATATATGTTTCTGTAAGGCGTCCATAATAATTAAAAAGGACTGCAATAATCCTGCTGTTTATGGAAAATAAAAATGTAACTTTAAAACGTTGTAGCTAATAATAATATTGTAAATAATACTTAAGTTAGTAGGAATTGCCATATTAAATGTATATTTCCAATAATATATTAACAGAAACCTCTAAAAGGAATTTATTTGTTCTAAACAGTACTTAATGTTACAATAACCATTAAAATAAGATGAATTTATATATAAAATAATATTGTAATTCAGAACACTAAATTGTAATAAATATTTTTTGTTAAGGAAGTATCTTTTTATTTTGTATCTACCAACTGCGATTTTTCGTTAATGTTCCGCAGTTAAATTGTTAAACACCGACTTCAACTTCAAAATAATGTCATCTGTTAACAATCGAATCTATACATAATATTTTTACCCAGTTTCCGAAATGCAAATAAATTTTAATCTATGATTTAACTCTTCATATTAGCTATTAACATGACTTCGGTTTAGGACACGAAAAAACAGCTTTTGTAATGATAGGTAAACGTACAAGCACACGGATCTCCTGATGATGAGAGACAACCATGGCCTATAGGCCATAAATGTTACAGGTGCGTGGCTGTCTTGTGGTCGGGATTTTAGGCCTATTGTTCAAGGCTACCGGCAACCCTACCCTCTAGGCTTGTACAAGACCGAGTCAATATAGTGGCAGGAATAGGTAACGTTACCCACAGCCCGGGTAAGATTGATCCCTACCCGGGCAAGTTGCTGCAAAAGTTGTTGTTAACCACCAGTGGTCTCGTTGGTACTGACACAAACCTATATTTTAACGAGTGCTCGCCACTTTCGAGCAGTCTGGTAGAGAGGCAGACGGCCTATTCTAATCCGTGGACCCAGACAAACTCGGAAAATGCTGTACAGGACTTAATCGTAATTTCAAATTGATTCGAGTTTTGGAGTCGTAAGTATCACTGAAAAAGCGCTGAACCTACCATAAACGTTATATGTGACCATCTCTGTAACAAAATCTATTCTACAAACAAAGTATATTCAAAATCTGTTCATGATTGGCAAAGCAATCGCGAAAGAAACACAAAAAAAATCTAATTGATAACCACATGCTTTCTGAAATCACTTAAAAAATCTTATTGCATATGTTATTCAGGGATAGTTGTATAACAGTAGACCTGTACTCATCCTAAGAATATCAATCATCTAGTAATAAAATATTCCCACTAGCTTATTTTTGACATTGGAGCCTAGAGGTCTAATAAGCAGATTTCCTAATCGTCAGAAATATACTTAGCCTATACTCACCAAGAGTTTTAGATGCGCAGTCAACTTGAATCTTTACCATCTAGTATTAGTCACGGTGTTAGTGAAAAACGAATCGAAACTCGCCACTTACAAGATGCTTGGTGCAAGTTCGCCATCCTTGAAATAAAGCGACTAATCTCTTGTTTTATGAGACTAACAGCGAGTACGTATACTACACTGAGCACCTTAAATATAATGTTTGATGTGTAATACCTTACACTATAAACACTCGGTAACATAATGGATTCCAAGGAAACACTGTCTGTAAGTTTTATTATTTCGAAGGTGCAATAAGCATAAAAGAATACCTACATACTTACATTAACGAATTTGGGAAGATATGTTACCAATCGACTATAAAGGATAGCGTTCATTTGGACAGGCCGGGAGAGGGCGTATCGCAGCATAATAATCCGCCTAGATCAGTCTTTCCCAAAGTGGGCGATAACGCCCCCTTGTGGGCGCTGCAGGTCTCAAGGGGGGCGGTAAGAGACCCAGAAAGAAAATGGGGGCGTTGTGTAGAAGCGGGGGGGAGTGATTTGTTATTTTATTTAGCTAGGAGGCCTCTTAAACAACGACTGCAAGAGCTCTCGACTCACAACAACTTGTGAACATCAACTAATATGAATTAAAA
>NJDC01001119.1:29320-61251 GCA_002245475.1 Calephelis virginiensis
GGAAGTAAAAAAAAACAAAATAACAAAATATCTTCAAACTCTCACATATAATGAGTGTGAAATGCTTGTAGCTGGAACACGCACACACACACCCATACACGCTCGCACGCACGCACGCCCGCCCGCCCGCACGCACGCACGCACGCACGCACGCGCGCACACACACACACACACACATACGTACACATACATGTACTAAATTAAAGTGTATTAACTTCTAAAAACTGTTATTGTAACTATGTCATATAATTATATAAATTTAAACAACAGTACGTTGTGCTTACTGAACTTATTATCCAGAGGTGGGCGCAAAATTTCTGCAACACAGTTTTTAACTATAGCAGTCGTTTCCATCCAATTTGTAATTAAAACATTATTACAAATGTAATTTAATGTTTTATATGTTCAATAAATCTTTGAAATATTCATTAAACAATGTCACTAGGTGTCAAAGCGAAACACGGCAATGGCAATTATCAACGTTATGGCAGTGGTATCGTAGCAAAACTCAGTCTTAGTTACGTTGTAATATAATATAACCTATAGATATACCAATATTAACCCTTTGCCTGCCTTACAGATAAATACTATACTTACTATAAAAAAAATTAAGACTTATATTATACTACAAATTGAACACTGTCTAAAATTGATAATCCAATTTTAGGCAGTGTTTAGAAAAACTAAATTTCAACGAGTTTTTTTTTTAAATAAGACGGTGAGTTTTTATTCTTTCAAGAACCAATACCGAGAACAAATCGACATAAATAAAAATACAAATTTAAAAAATTATCTTTATTTATTTACAAATTATATTAAATTACCTAACAACTACGACATACACTAACAACACTATGAAAATGACATACAAAACAACGAGTGGTGAACGTCGGTAATTGACCAAATACTTTTTAATAAATATGGAATGACAAACATACACACAGAAACAATAAATAATGTAGTAAACAATTATTTGAGCAGGAAACTCATCACGAAATTTTTAAAACTATTGTTGAAACGAAGTGTGTCATTGCAAAAGGCGACCTTATTGCAACTTCTATAAGGTCTCGGTTCGATGTAGACTCTCGCAATACTAAAATACTGCTTCAATAAATAAATATCTCTGGACAAGTTACACAAATTGAATCTAGTCCCAAAGTAAGCAAATTATATGCTTGTGCTGTGGGTGTTAGTCAACGATACTAATACATAGAAACACTTAAATAGATACCAAAATAAATTTAATAAACACCCAGACCTGCAAATGCAGACATTTAAATGTTCATCACATAAATGCCTGCCCCCGTCGAGAATCGAACCCGAGCCCCGCGGTTTGTCGGCGTAGTTAGGCGTGTACGCTAGCCACTCGAACAACGAGCTAGACTAATTCTTATCAAAACTTACTATAAGGACTGCCCAAATAATCAATTTACTGCCAATTTACATATATAGTGAAATAATTAATGCCTTAATTATCACTGAGATTACATTGTACGAATTTAAATACAATTTGTAATAAGTAAAAAAATAGTCAACATGTAGTTTTGAAATGTCAGTTTTATTCCTAATACTTATCAAAATTAAAAAATTGATAATATGAATTTGATAAATATTCTCCTTACAATGACGCTATTTTTTTATAAAATACAAACTTTACAATCATATAGCACACTAACATACAAAAAGATAGAAAAAAGGACTAGCACAATAGGCCTAAAATTACTGCCAGCAACGTTAAGTGCGTTTATAAGTCCATATGCTTATTTGCTGCCTTATTGCATGAAAAAAAGAACACACGTATAATTCACACGCGTTAGAAATTAACAATACATGTATTCGTTCACAAATACTAACACGTTTTGTATATCTCATTTCCGCAAAGGTTGAATCAAATTAAGTGTATTTGAATTTTGCATTCCATTATATTGATTTCAAAATCACAAAAAAACTTAAGTAACGAGGCTATTGGTCGAAATTATCATTATTAAGTTTTAACTTCAACTTCTTCTTTAACTTCGCAAGAACATATGTACAAAGATAAGTTCATTTTATAAGTAAAATAATTTCAAGTGTGACAAAAAAGATTAAATGTCCTCAAATCAATAGAAACCATCATGCTTTAGAAGTCTCATAGGTATTAAAGTGTTTATTAGAGACTAACTTCTAAACCACTGAACAGAATTTAAGAAATTTTTGTAACAGTGTTCGTTAAGTCTCGCAAAAACTCATGTGCAGCCGGACCAATTTGGCTCATTTTTGTTTTGAACTATTTGTGAAAGTCCAGGGAAAGTTTAAAAGATAAGAAAAATGGAAAAGCTGCAATGAAACTAAGAAAACAACCTTTTAAATTTTCCCATACAAACAGAAGGGGTGAAACAAAGTTGGCGGAGCAGCTGGTTTAAGATAAAAATATTTTTTTACTCAATATCTAAATTCCAGCAGAACTGAAGCAAAAACCAAAATCTGTAATAATATTGATCTATTTTAAACTAGATTTATAAATTTAATAGTGATGCTTTCGTAAAATTAGTAGAGGCAAGTAGATAAGATGAATGGATTAAACCAACACAAGAAAGACAGTTGAAAAAGTCTATTATGTAAGTAAATTGCAACAGATACAACTTAAGTATAATAAAAATGAAAATTACAGTTTCTAAAAAACCAAAATAATGTAGACAAATTTAATCAATTGATCTGACACTTAAGTAAGCAAATTATATGCTTTTTATCAGTTTTAATCAAAGATATACATAAGACTACTGTAAGAAACTTAATCAACACCCAGATATACACAATTAATGTGTTCATCAGTCATCACACACACATTCTCAGAACCCGAGCCTTAAATGACCAGTGTAGTAACATATACAAGTTAACCGCTTGACCTACAAGGCTAACCGACTAAAGTCAGTGTAGTAATTGTTAAGTCTGGAATAAACCAGCATAATATGCTCAAATTATTTAAATATAACTGTGCTTTTAAATCTTGTTCAGAATTTAAATTAAGAACGTTAAAACATAGGAATTTTCTATAATAGCATATCGTAAACAGTAATAGTGTTCATCAAAATATAGGAGAAATTTCTTACCATATACATACTAACAACTCACTTAATTCTGATAAAACGTAATATATTTACAAATAGAAAGGCCAACGACGCCCATGTCTAAAAATTTGAACTGTTAACGTACCAGACGTAACATTATAAACTATAATGAATCATATTAAATCATCAAAAATGATCTAAATATTACAACAATTGTGCCTATTGTCATACATAAAAATACTTATTTTAAGTAATACGCATATGTCACTTGTACAAAACACGAGAAGTCACTTTGTATAAAATATAACCAGTTTTTAATTTCTCACTTTGTTTAAAATATAAATGCGCTCGACCTGAAAAGAAAAAAATAATTTAAATTTAACGCAAAAACATAAAGTACGGTCGCGAAGCAGGAAGAAATTTGTACGTCAATCTGGAGTGAGACCCTTGAATTTCGATTTCGTTCAAATTGGAAAATACCAAATGTCATTTTAGGTACTCTTGAACTCAGTATTAACTAGTATCTGCTTGACCTTCGTGGAGTGCAGTCGGATTCTCCTGATGATACTTCGGTTACGAAGCTAAACGTACGTTGATTTTTTAGTAGTGTGTGTATTGTTATAGCTAAATAACAGTTTAGTGGTGTGTGTTGTGTGGAGCTGGACATATTTGGGAGTTTTAGCTTCCGGTAAATCCAATTCATTCATACCGCACTATTTTGCCTGTTTCATCACGTCATAATACGTATGCATTTTTATTGGAGGAAAATTGCAAATAAAATAATTTTATTTGGATTTAATCTATTCCTCGGAAAACATTGATTGTCATGGCACGTCCGGACTTATTATGTCCTATGATCTAAATTATGGATCCAATGAGGGTCCAACAAACACCGTAAGGGATTGTTAGCCATTTACAGGTTTTTGTACAATTGGTTCTTGTTTCGGAATTTATGACTTAGAAGACATCTAGTTTGACATAATTATCCATTATTAAATAAAATTAATAATTACATAAAACATTTATAACAATACTACACTTCATTTTGAAGAAATAAAACCTCCCATATTTCATAAAGTTCACATTTAAATAATGTTTGTAACTACTGTTACTATGCGAATAGTTCAATGAACGAAATTCTCTCCGATTGGTGACCAGACTTTAGGCGAAAAATGTTTAACACAATTATACAGTCTTTCAATAAAGTAAGTATTCTTCTTCTCTCTTATTTTGAATATTAAAATGACGTCAAAATAAATTTAGAGAACCAATATAGTATACTGCTATAAAAACAAGTTCGTGTGAGGAAGGAGACAGTGCAGTACTGACGTCTAGTCGGAGTCGGAGCTGAGGCGGTAGGTGTGTGCTGGGCGGGCGCGCGCGGGCGCGGCGCGGGGCGGGGGGCTGCCGGACCGCGCCCCCTCACTCTCCATCTCGCTGTCGCTTGACGCCTTCTTCTTTAGCTTCTTTTTGGGATTCGCCTTCTTTTTATTCTACAAATATATTTCATTCAGTAATATCAGCGGAGGCATCAGGCTAAACATTACACTCATAATTTGTTTAGAATATAAATGTCTAAATCTACACATATAAAACTTAATCAAGATTGATACAACCCATTCTGCTACCCAGTTACTGCTGCACTGATTTTAATATTATGCGCTTATAAACTCTTAGCCCAAAACACTAGAATAAGTATAAAAACATTCGAAAAACTAAGCTTAAAAAAAATACAAGGCACGACGCGGGCGTTACAAAGTTTACCGAGGCAGCTAAAATTTACATAAGTGTTATATGTATAATTCACTCGTTATTCACCAAAAATGTTACTTTGTTTAAATGTTTAAAGTAATTGCAGCTATTACCGATCCTATTACCTGAATTAGACATGCTGAAGTTTATTTTTCTTGACCTAGATTTTAAATAACTTTGTCCAACTCACAACTTACATATAACATTATTTTTAGAAATTATCTTAGCGAAAATGTTTAAATAAATCAGAAACAATTATAATAATAATATGATAATAGATACCTTTTTAGTGTCAAATATACTATCATCATCGCTATCTTGACTTAAAACAACTTTAGCGGGCCTCTTTTTGGGTTTCGGCTTTTCTTTGTCTGTGTTCATAAGCTTTCTCTTAGGAGCAGGTTTTTTCTTTGGAAGAGGTTCAGCAACCGCGTCCTCTTCGTCGCTTGACAATACGGTGGTTGGATTGTCCACATAATTATTTTGGACAGTTTCCGATTCTTTCTTTGATTCTTCTATTAATGAGTCAAATAGACAATCTAGAATAAAAAAATGAGGTGTTAAATTAGTGAACACATGTAAGAAGTGGAAATCTTTTATGGCACCATTTTTCGTAGTGCGTAACAAAAAAGACGTTTCGTTTGCGAGATCTTCAAGCTTGAAGATATACAAGCCGGCGAAACAAGTCATCTTATTTCGGAACAGTATGAAATCGGGCGATAACATACAGTAGTTTTTTTATGAAGCTTAAATAGAGGTTAATGAATGTTACATAGAAATGTTACTGCAAATATCTCTCATATGTCGATAAAGAAGCTTCACTTAAAAACATATTATTATTTCATTGACACCGTAAAGAACGAAATCACAAACGTCGAAAATATAACACCAATGGCATCGATGGTGCCTTTAATCGACTAATGCCCGATTTCATCAAGGTCCCTTATACTTTGGGGGACCTTTCAACGTATTTTAGGGGAATGTTTCATATTGTAACAGTCCCATAAGTAACGTTAAAAAGTCCCCTAAAATATAGGGGCTCTTGGTGAAATCGGGCATAAATCTAATAATCACCAGGTTGCTTGATGTCCTCCATACTTTTAAGATAATTGTGTATAAACATATAATGTTGTGATATATGATAAGTGTGTAATAAACACTAATGGGCCGATGTTAAAAAATATTTACTTGAAGTCTTTTCTTTTTCAGTGCTAAGTGAAATTGCCACTTTTCAACTATATTGTGTAGAAAATAGGTCAAAGTTATGATTAATGCAAAAAAAGTAAAATAAACCAGCCATTTTGATTACATGTTAAATAATACTTTCTTATTTTACTGCCCTAGGTGGTGTTAGTCAACAATAATAAATAATACAGAGGAATACTTGAGTAGATACTGGTATAAATGTAACAAACACCCAGACCTGGAAATAATGACATTGATTTTCATCACATAAATGCCTCCCCCCAAAGAAAATTGAACCTGAGACTTGTCATTAATTGGTGGTACAAAGCCTGTATGCTAGCCAATCAGCCAACAAGGCGATATTTCACTTTCTATACCAATAAAATATTGGTCTTCACGCCCATATCCACGAAGAGGTAGACAGAGGCACAACCAAGGCACCCACGACTAGCCGAAAACACTAAGTCCCACAATGTGATAGGTGGCAAGTCTATCGCCAACCGGGTACATATCCTAAAAAAAATATTTTTTATTAGAAAATTGGAAAAACCAAATTTTCTTTTTGTTGCTCGACCCGGGATTCGAACTAAGGACCTCATGCAGTCAAGTCCAACACCTGAACCACTAGACTACAGAGGCGAGAAATATTAATATTGGTGGAGATCTTTTAAATACAATAGCGACAGCTAACATGAATAAATATCACACCTGAATCCATTTCAGCTGGTTTCTTGTTCATATTTTTACGGACATTAAAATCATCTTCACTGTCAGAATCAACAGGCTTTATATTGTTAGTTTTCTTTGAACCAAGGTTCTCATCCTCACTTTCCGAAAGCGCTTGAGGCTTCTCTTCCTCTGAATCCAGCTTATTGTCAAGGAGTTCCACATCTGAACCAGACGATTCCGATTCCTCTCCGTCCTTGTATTTTTGTACCTGAAAATATTAGTAATATTAATACGTCACGCAAAAACTTTGAACCCCTTTTTACAAAAAATTGCACAAAATTTTTTTACAAATAAATCCAGATTACTTTTAATTACAAAGAGTCCAGTAGGAAAGATGAACAACTTTAACATGCAGGTGTAGTCATGTATAACTTCCAGTGGAAAGTATATTTAAATATATTTGTACGGAACAAAAGTATATGATTACAATTTTAAAATTTAGGTGTGCGATTCCAAATCGAATTTGGCAGCAGAATGACGTCACACACCCATTCTTATTTTTGTTCTTCATTTTCCTTTTTTAACCTGTGCCTATTTTAAAGGCATGATTGGCAGTACGCTACGATCCTGTATACACGATATACCTTGGTGGCAGCACGGCGCGCCGTGGTCCGCTCGCGAGGGGCGGGCGCGTCCACCATCTCCACGTCGGAGCCCGACAAATCGCCCGAGCTGCTGCCGCTGAACGTTGGCTTCTTCTGCAACCATCGTCATTATCGAGAGGTTAGCTTACAAACTTAACCGACCAATCGCGAGCCTCGGGTTCGATTCCCGACGGGAGCGGCCATTTGTGTGAACATTTAGATGTCTGCGTTTCAGGGTCTGTCTGTTTATAAAATTTATTCTTGTATCTTAAATAGATATTAACTGTCTCTACATATCAGTATTGTTGAATAACACCCATAAGACAGGCTTAATTTAAAATAAGGTAAATTTGTGTAACTTATTAAAGGCACATTTATTTTATTTCTAGCATCCACTCACAAATTCGACCGCGTACAAAATTATATCTTTTTTTATAATTTGTAGCCTAAATGTTATTCCCATATATAAACCATATCCATGTAAATTTCATCTAAATCCGTTCAGTAGTTTATGCGTGAAAGGGTAACAAACATCTATTCATCCTTACCAACGATACCAATGATGAAGGACGATATCCATGAAATAACACTATAGTACGCTAACACATAAAACAGAAAACAAAGAAGCTATTACTGCCACTCTACTGATGATGCGAAACAACCTTCACCTAAAAACATCACTAATGTTACTTGTGTTTCGCTATCGTATGACCAGAAACTTAAAATGGAACACAATAATTCTTTGTCGTCTGACATAAACTATTAACACATTTTTTCAAAGTCAACTTCTGTACTTTTCCGCAATACACTCTATCACTTTATGTTACAATTTAGTCAGTTCAGTAACATTCAGCATTTTTTTGCAAGTTAATGCTTTACAGTAACTAACAACCTACTAATAGCTAATTGTGAACTGTTAAAATAAAACAGACTTATTTATCTTTAGTTATAAAAGCCCAGATGATACTTTGAAAAGTGAAACCTGTTGGTTAAATTGTAACATAAAGTGTTAAAGAAAGAGTATTGTGGAAAAGTACAAGGGTTTGCTTTAAAAAAAGTGCTATACAATAGAATTCCACTAAGTGCCGACGATAAAAAGTATTGATTTTATATAAATGTTTGACTATTTATTATAATAAAAGACCGAAAATACGAGTAAAACAAAGTTATTACCTTCTTTGGTTCCTTCTTAAAGTTTAATTTGGTCTGTTTAAGACCAGTGTCCGTCTTCTCTGGTTTCTCCGGTTTCTCTGCTTTCTCCTTCTTCACTCGACCCTTGGGTTTCTTCTCACCACTCGCCGGACTGATGCCCGTCGGATCGTCCTGTACATCATTTACTTTAATACATAGACAAAAAATAAATTAGCCGAGATCGTAAGCTTTTTGAATAGGTAAATCTAGCAGCTGTCCCACCCATGGCTATTGTGGGATAAGCACTGACTTTAAACTTTTGCAAAACTAATTCCAGAGTAAAGATAAAATATTAAAAACCATAATACGACTTTTAGATGTGGTCTGGTTTAAAGGAGCCCATTCATTAACCAGCATAACAATCCAATATGTAGGACTCTTTACAAACATTTCTTTTATAACTGGAAAAAAGGACTTAAAACATGTAAATGGATATATACCACAAGTTTCTACTACAATTTGGGTTTTTAATACAAATACTATACTTACAGGGTCATACTCTTTCTTCACTTCCTTCTTGATCTTAGCCTTCTCTGCTGCTTGTATCCTCTTGATGAGGTCCTCGGATATCTTAGGCTCAACTCTTCTCCCGTTGTCAGATGGTAAAATATCCAATAGAGACTTTCTATTCTTTTTATTTGCAGCCTAAAATTTAAAAATATTTTAAACACATTTATTTTTTGATAAAACTTGTTCACATAAAATACTAAAAAAATAATACACTTTTGCCTTTTTTCGAATCGCATAAATATTTTCGTTATTGTTAACTAATTTGGTTTTCCAAGCACTATCAGGGCTAAAATTTGAAAACATGACAATAATTCAGTCACAGAAAATATGCAAAAACAGACTTTTTTGCTTACTTTGGGGCTACTTTCAATTGGTATAACTTGTAATGGAAAATAATTATTTGTTGAGATTTATTTTGAAAAACTATAACTTATACAAACAATACTTGTAGTAGTGAAATGTTGGCATAAGAACAAACAACTTAACAAAATATAAATTATCCTATTGTTAATTAACCAATTAACAAAAGTGAAAAAGAAAAACGACAAAAAACCTGAATAAAATTTAAGGTACCTTTATCCGGTCCATCTTCATGGTAGCATGTTAAAATAAGTGTTAATTAATAAACATATGATAAAATGCATACTATAGCTTCCCTGTCTGGGTCCTCTGTGTAAAAGAGACCATCTGAGAAAGTGCTGTGCAGCAACTTGCCAGGTAGAAATCCTGGTAGAATCCATACCTATTCTTGCCGCCATAATGACAATGTTCTGATCTAAAAGGTATAATTGACCTATCACTGAGGTCACACAACAGCGACGCACCTACAACTTCTACGGTGTCTATAGGCTGCGGTTATCTCTTACCATCAGGGTAGCTTGTTCGCTGTCTTTTGCCATAAATAGAGTCAGACACACACACACACAGTAATTTAATAAACCTAAATTTTAATATGAACACATCTATTAAATCAAGTTTAAAGAAGGTTCAAATATATGACCAACTTCGTCATAGTAGATTGCAGCATCAGTTGATAACGAAAAAGCAAACACTGCCTTACTCACTTGCGAATAGAAATAAATATAGCTTTAGCTGGTTGAACACACAGACAGAAGAATATCGTCTCAAACAGCTAATAATTTAAGAAGCTAATACTGCTTCAATCAATTTACAACCAGTGAAACAAGTAAATATTGCTTTGATATATTGGTAATTAAAAGTGAGTAAAGTAGTCAAAAATAAGAAGTGTAGCCAAAATATGAATTTAACCTCAATTGTATTCAAAGACATGAATATAACCTAATTTGGTTGGCAAACAATGAGAGTATTGCCTTAACCGGTTGATAAAGGAGGCGAATGTTGGTTTTGTTAATAATCTATAAGTGTCCCAGATATAGACAATATCGACTTATTCAGATAGTAAATCAAGGCGAATATTACCACAGTGATTTAGTGATAAAGGAGAAGAATATTTAAATAACCTATTTAAGAATAAAAAAGTATGGATGCTACAGGTCAGTAACTAGGCAGCCACCTATTTTTAAAAAATTAACAATCTTAAAATTATGCAATAATCTTCGACAAAACCTATGCAGCTAAGAACCATCTCGATCATGTCAGCTTTCAGTAATCGGTCCAACCATCACAAAGTAGTGAAGACCCAGACAGACATAGCCAACCAGCCAGCCAGATAATCACAAGCACACACGCACGCGCACACACAACAGATCTCGTGTTTACTACCGCTATAAATGAAGCTAATGCAAAAATAAGAAGAAACAAAATCCAAGCAAGTCTCACCAGAGCCTTAGAAGACTTCTTATTAACATTCTGCTCTTCCTGTCTCTCCTTATCTTCAACTTCTTCAAGACGTAGTAAGAAAATATCCAAGTCTTCACGCCATAACATTGATGGAGTTTTAGCCCTGAAAGTTAAAAATACAGTTATTACAAGCATTATTAAAGGCACTCAATTGTGGAAAGTGTATCAAATAAGGTTTTATTTATAAATAACAACATATGTATTTAAGTATGTGGTCCTGGAATTGCAAGATGGGCTAGAAGGTTCTGTTTAAAAAATTGACACCACATGTAAGAGCAAATACGTGTTGAAGAGTTTTAAGAGATATGTAGCAAAGATAAAGAGAATTATTTAAACTGAAAAAATTAACATTCGTTAATAAAAATGTTCAATAACCATCAACAAAACCTATCTTCGTAATACAACTAAGAAACATCTCTTCACATCAGCTTTCAAACAAAACATCTGCATCGAAATCGTTCCATTCCCTTAGCAGTTACAATGTCACAAACACACAGAAACGTCAATCTTATGAAACTATTTTTTTTCACTAGGGGGATAAAAAGCAACTGATACTCACTTGAGAATGGTCAGCTCACTCAATTTCTGGTCGCGTTGCTTTAGCAGATCATCCTTCTTTTCCTTGGTCAGCATCCACATGGACATCCCCAATAGGTAGTTGAACTTCTTTACCTCCTTCAGTTGTTGGAAGGCTTTTTCTGTTAACATAAAAAGAAATCTTAAAAAAAGATTAGATATGATTTTAAGGAAAAAGATAGAACCTTAAAAAATAGGAGAGACAGGACGAAAATTATTGAAATTATAGCTTTAAATGAAAAGTAAATGAAACACTGACCAGGGTCAACTGGCTTGCCCTTATTATCCACAGGAGGCTCCTCCTCTTCAGATTCGGCTGCTTCTTCCTCCTCAATGGTTTCCAGCCCCTGCATCTTGCTGGCACGCTTCTTCCACTCCGTTATGGGATCAGGCGCGTAACCTATCAGACAAAAAACAAGCCATTAAATTTATTGCATCTATATCAATATGTAGAAAAATAATAGCAGAATAATAATTGGGAAAGATTAATAGAAAGCAAACACGCGCATTCAAACTTTCACGTTAACACATGCACTAGCTCACAAACCAAATTGTAAACTTTTCCAACAAACTGCAGTTGAACATTTTTAATTATTTATACAGGATACTCACATATAAATAACCCCATATAAATAATTAAAAACATTCATAATACGCGACGAGTTAAGTTTAAAATCATAAACTGCAGTTTAACAAAAAAACAAGTAAAACATGAAAAAAATATCAAAACGTTAAACCATCCATTATCTTCCAGTTAGACAACAAGTTAATATGATTATGAAAATGCAGAAAACACTTAAGTTGTCCGTATAAAACGTTATATAATATGATTAATATGTAGCTGCCTAAAATATTTGAAGTTACAAATATCGAAGCAATGCACACAAATAAAAGCAAATCCTATATCACAATAATTCATCTAATTTAATATATTTAGCCTATATACAACTATGAACCCTTTCTCAGCTGGACCTCTGTATCCAAGCATCGCATCTTTAAACTGGCTGGGGAGATAATCGCTTTCCAAACCCACATACAATTCTGGGTTCAAAGGAAGCCTTATCGAATTTCGTTACAATTGGATGCATGATGCAAAGCATGAATCCCAGTCAATCACACTTTCACACTTATAATACAAGTTCTTTCCCATGGCTTCAGCAGCTATTCTTTTATGTTATGTTATTTTATGTTATGTTAATTTTTAAAAAATAATAGGAACAATCCGAAACAAAATCATTTGTTCATCTCCAGTTGGGTAGACGCATGAGTTTTGTTGGCTACATAAAGCAGGAAATCCAAACAAAGAATCACATTTACAATAGCTCACCTCTTTTAATAAGCTCTTCGACCATAGCTTTCCGTTTCTTGTTTTCGATCACGAGACCTTTGTCGCATTTTTCAACAATGAATCGAGCCTGGTTTGTCAGTTTATCTGCCTCAGCTTGTAGCTGTCCTTCCAGGAAGTCCTTACGACGCGCATAGTACTTTAGGCGCACGTCGTAGAATTCGCGTAGTATCTCTTCTACTTTGTCGTATCTAAAAATTTTATAGGACAACTTTGAATTAACAAAAAAATTAAACGCAACAAACAATCAGTTCCCAACGCATAGGCCATCTAAGGTATATAAGGGTATACATTCCCCATGTTGGTCCAGGCTCCTTTGTAGAATAGACCATCTGCCTTCCTGCCAGGCAGCTCGTAAAAGGCGAACATAGGCTTTCCGTCACTAACACCGTGACACGTCCTACCTATTCCTGCCGCCATAACTTCCAATGCTTGCCGTTGACGTGTTCCGGTTAGGTAGCCGGTAAACTTACTTTTGCTCGAGGCCTATCATTCCAGCCTCAGGTTGCCAACATACCATACCACTTTTGGTACATACCTAATTTGTAGTGTTTCAACAAGTTAACTGTCACCTACAGATCGCTGTGCAGAGAGAGAATGGAAGAAAATATTGACTACAAATAAACATGTAACAACATAATACAAAATGTATGAAGAATTTACTGTCTGCCCAAATCTTAGCTACAATATTATTTAATTTAAAGATTTGTGTGTCTATATGTGTAGTTCAGGTATTTGAATAAATTGTATTACAAATGTAGTGTGTGTAATTTATAAGAATTTACTTACTTCTTTAAAACATTGTTATTATCGAATGCATTCATACAGGTCATGGATATAGTGGTCTGTAGTTTGAACACCTTGTGGATGCCTTCCGCCTCTACCTCCGCTAGCTTTCCTGGCAGTAACGATACAACAAAACGGACTGTTGTGTCGGTATTATATTCCTGAAAAGTGTTGTAAAATGTAGCACTATGTAATTTTAATTTTACATTGATGAATTTTAAGAAAACTGTGCATTGCATTGAAAATATTCAAGTAAAAGTAATTAAGGTAATATATTTACTAAAACTCGTTTGAGCCCTAAACATTTGTTTATAATATATAGTAAAGACATTCCATAACACATAATTTTAAATGTGTCAATTTTTTTAAGCCAATACTCTGTTAATTGCTACTTCAGATTCATTCTAGATGTTGACATTTTTAATCTACATTTTCATGTTTACTTTTGATCCTATTGCAATCAGACGGCTCTTCTCTGGTCTTTCATTATCGAAAAATCGAAACCATCGAAATATTAAAGTTATTTTCATTCCAATTATTTTCCCAGATCATTTAAATTTCGACATAGTATATGTAACGTAATATATTGAGTTATTTTTTTTTATTAAATATTGGCATACCAGTGATATACTACATTGGTACTATTATTAACCAAATGCAAAGGGTTACATTTTTCGCACGCATCTCGAATGTATGTATGTAATATTATTTAAATATTTATTACCTCATATCTCCGGCAATGCCGATTTAAATGGGTTATGTTAAAAAAAACTAAACATGGCGGCTGTGCAACGCCATGATTGTAGTAAGTTTTTCTTTTTCGAATACTACAATATAGGTATCAAATTAAAGGGCTCAATACAAGTATTTCAAAAAGGTATATTGTGATTATTGGTTTACTTAGATGACATAATTTTTAAATTGGCCTATGACTGCTGTTTGATAAAGTCAGATTTTTTAATATATCATAAATTCTTGATACATATTCCGCAAATAAATTATTCTTTTTATTTTTTTTATAATGTAAGCTTACCCTATATTCAGATATCAAGGGCTTCACTTTATCAGTACCAAGCATAGGCTCCAGGACGTTCTCTTTGTAATTCTGAGTCCATGTGCCAACTGGCAGTTCTGTTATTTCTATCTTGTCGTTGGGCAAGATGGACGCCTCTCCAGATATAACATATTTATCTCCAAATCCTTCAACAGTTCCTCGGAAATTCTTGTACCATGGATGCATTGGTACTGGTTCTTCTCCATCAAGCATGCGCCTATAAACAATATTTATTACAATATTTAATATTATATTACAACAATAAATTTATAGGTTATCATGACAAAAACTTTTTTAATCTGTCCGTGATAAGATTTTGAGTTCCTGTTGTATAAACAGATCAATCCTTTATATGACAAAATATGTAATTCGATTTTAACAGTATCATTTTTTTGTTTCCCACAAGTCTGACTAACATCAAAAGATGAATGATCTCCAAAATCAACATATTCCACCATAGTGCATTTGGGTCATCATGTAATAAGAATAATGCTACTTGACTTACCGAATATTAGCCACAATGTCTCTCGGGTTGTAATTGGGTATCTTTGTAGACCAACCCGTTCCAATACCTTCGGCTCCATTCACCAGTACCATGGGTAGTATGGGAATGTAGTGTACTGGTTCTATTTTTTGATTATCTTCAAATTCGTGCTAAAATAAAATGTATAGAATAGATTACATAGTTTAATACAGTCAACTGCAATCCACAAAGGTATGGGAAAATCTAAATATTTGCAGATTTGTTTGTTTTGACAAGTTATCATTAAAGTATTTTTTTGAGATTGGAAGGAAAACAAACACACGGAAAGAAATACTAGTATCCATAAGCATTACAGGTTGTAATGGTGCGTAGCCAACTTGAGTCGAGCATTTTTTTGCATGACAGTTATTCTACTCTCAGAACCGAAACACCACAGTTGCATTTAAGGTAGTATAGGTAAGGTTATATACAAGTACGACGTTGCCAATTTTCCTTTTTAGGTATCGGTATTATTTTAATTTCTCATGAAGGAACAGTGATATCTTGGATTGAAGAGAAAATGATGAGTAATATGTTTTACCGGTCTACCGGTTTCTAGTACCGGTATTATTGAAACAGTACCCGTATCAGAACCCTTAAACCAACAGTACCGGTACTAAGTTTGGTACCGGTACAAACAGTACAGGTAACAAATTGGTATCGGTATTGCTTCAAGTTCATTAATACCGGATCCTAAAAATACCGGTATTTCAAGCCGTGTTTATAAGTAACACTGGCAAGAAGTCCTTAGCTGATAGGCCAGTACCACAAACTGTACAACTTTGTTGTAACCTTACATTGCATCTTTGACCAGATCACACTAACAAATAATGATCAAGGTGTTTTTTATGTAATAAGATAGCAAATAAGCAAACGGTTCTCCTAGCGGTAAGAATTAAGGTGGATAACCATGGTCTATAGATGCAATATATTGTAGGTGCGTCGCTGTATTGTGGCCGAAGTGTTAAGTCAACTGTGTAAGGGTATCGACTACAAACGGTTCTCCTGATGTTAAGAATTAAGGTGGATAACCGTGGTCTATAGATGCAATATATTGTAGGTAAGTTGCTGTATTGTGGCCAAAATGTTAAGTCAACTGTGTAAGGGTATTGACTATCTCTCCCTCTCGACCAGAGGTTCCCAAACTTATTTCATGTAACGCCCACTTTGAAAATCAGTTGTTTTGTAGCGCCCCCCCCCCCTCGTTTTTTTCTTGTCAATAACCTCAAAAACATATTTGTTGCGCCTAGTTTAAAAAAAAAAACATTTTTTTCAAGATTTATACCGCCCCCCTCTAGGCTTCCAGCGCCCACAAGGGGGCGTTATCGCCCACTTTGGGAAAGGCTGCTCTAGACCTATCATGTTACTGTCAGTATGGCGGCAGGAATAAATAAAGCTGTGGATCCCCATCCGGATCAGTTGCAGCACGGCATTTTACCACCAGTGGTCTTGTTGACGACCCATTTAATATTCTCTCTCTCTGTCTCTTACAAGTTGTCTGGCAGTAAGACAGATTGGTCTATTTTCCCAGAAGCAGACCAACATGGGAACTAACTGTGGCTGTTTTGGGCTGTTGCTATTGCTGTGTGTTTCCGTCGTATATAAGGTGGTCTTATTGTGTTTTATTTGTATTGTTGAAATGATAAGCATATAAAAATATCATAAATCTGAAAACACTTTATACAATAAACTATATAAAGAAGCACTTTATACTATAAACTATATATAGAACACTTACCACTAGAAGTGGATCATCATGTGGATGAAAAATTAGCCTTGTAAGCGGCGACATTAGTGTGAATATATAACGGGGACTAGCCGAGTCTTTGCCGCCCGACAGTCGCGTACCGAACTGACCGCGGGGCTCTAGCAGGTTTATGTTATTAGAACCCACATAGTTTTGGGCCAAGTTCACGATAGTCATCGCCAAAGATTGCTCACCTGTAAATGGAATCGAAATCTGACATATCAAATAGAATCGGCTAAAATAATTTATTTTCTTTATACATGTCAAATAAATTAGTGATATATTAAATTGACATAAAACAATGTAAAAACTAAAGCAAGTAAACGTCTAAACAGAATAGAAAATAAACTATCTTAAAACTAACAAATGTTTATTCAAACAAGCCACCCTGAAACATTCCTGGTGCCAAAGTACCCATAACACTAGCGGCATTACCACGTTGGATGGCCAGTGCGAGTCTTCGGACCAAGAATGAGCTGGAATGGGTGTCTAGCCCGTTATATTGGAGCTAACAACCAACTCCGTCACAAATTTATTCTAATTATAACAGAATATATCTGTGTCGAAATCTGTCTATCCAATCAATAGTTGTGATTCCACAGACAGACATATCAAACTACTCGTTTTCAGTCAGGGTTTAAAAAGCAAGTAATAAAACTGAATCATAATTTATTTACATATTAGAAAAAAAATGTGGGTATATAGGTCAATTTGAAGTTATTTTCATACTGAAAAACTGGTTTTATTATGATACGCAAAAATAAAAGACAAATGATGATGATATAATAAAAATAATATGGTGATGTTTATGATCGGTGGTCTTACATGCTAGCTCATTTTGTTATCTTTTTTCTAATACCTTTACGGCCAATATTAATAATCAATCCTAATCCAAAACTTGCTGTCCAAAATTGATATTTTGATCCATTTTTATGTTATCGCTTGCCAATAACATATCTGTGGACAGGATAAATATGGCAATTAGGTATGGGATAGGCTGCCGGATACGCAGCTATCTAGATTGCTTGAAATCCATTAGATTGAGATACATTATTAACATTGGCCGTTAAGCTACACAGTTCTTTTTGAAAATCATTTAGCTTTAATATTTTATACCAATAACAATGCTAAAGAAAAACAGTAATAAAGTACAAAAGCTCCAAAACATACCGTGATGGTAAGCAGAATGTTCAGCAACTGAACCAGCCAGTTGAGCGACTTTGACCTCCCTCTTGTCATTACGTTTGATGCATGTAAAGATCACTTTACGTTGACCTGGTTTAAGGCCATCTATCATAGATGGGATTGACCTGAAAATTGGATCATAATTTAACCTTCATTATAAATTAATCTGATATAACATGTTAGCTGTTTCTTAGTTCCTTAAAAAATAAAGGCCAACCATTTCCCTCCCAAGCAGCTTGTATCGGATAAACTTTAGTTAGTCTGCAACTAGCACTATGACTATAAATGGGAGAGTTACAACTACTCGCCCGAGTTTTTCCTAACTGCCATTTATCGAAATTGTTGAATATCATGATGCAGTCACAGTTGGACAAGTATTCTCAACCAAATATAGTATCAAAAGCATCCCTGTGATCTATTCCTCATAATGTAGACACATAAGCATCATTTCTTGTAAAAAATAAATCAGATGTAATTAAAAAAAAATCAAATTGAATCTAACCCCAAAGTAAGCAAATTATATGCTTGAGCTATGGGTATTAGTCAACTATTCAAGTACATAGAAATACTTAAATAGATACCAGAATAAATTTAATAAACACCCAGACCCGGAAATGCAGACTTCTAAACATTCATCACACAAATGCTTCCGCCGGGAATCGAACCCAAGCCTCTCAGTATGTACGTAGGTTAAAAAAAAATATTTAAGTTTCTTTTCAATTTATTGAACTGTAACTTTAAAACTAGGTCTTCAAGGTACATTTATTTGCATATTTTATTGAAGTTCACGATTTATTTATATTTAATTTTTTTTATTCTTTGTCTATTATTCACACATTTCGGTTGATCAAGTTTTGAAATACCACTTTGTAGAATTATAGGCGTCGTGTATTTCTTTGTAATCAGAAAATCCTGCTATTTGTTAGCCTTCCTAACTCATGAAAATTTTACTTACCTAACATTATCACCATTTGAAAAGAGAACCAGCTCCAAGTTAACAAAATCTGAATATGTTACAGTTTTTGTATCTTTGGCATACAAATAACGTTCTGGAAGACCAATTTCCTTCCGTCGTTTCACTTCGTCCATGTGACTCGTCAACCATTCCTTACGCTGATCTGCACCCTTCTTGGAAAATGCCAATTCAATGTGGTGATCGTCCGTTGCACCACCATATTTGAACCTAATTCTGTGCCTATCCATATTCTGGAAGTATTCTTTTGCCTCCTTTGATGTGGAGGTACCCAAACCTTTGTAGTATTTGATATTGTATGTATGATGATTCTCCGTTTCTCTCTTCCATTCCTCAAACTCAGGTAATGAATAAAATGAGATTTCCTTATCTTTTTTCGTAGCTTTAACAATTGGTGTGATGAATTCTTCTAAAAATGGCAGTTTTAGAAGTTCTGGCCAATTGTGATGAATAAAATTTATCACCAATCCTTTAATATGTGAACCGTCTTGATCTTGATCAGCCATGATCATGACTTTGCCATATCTTAATGATTTTAAATCGTCAACCGTGTTATATTTCTTTTTGTATTGCAATCCTATAATTTTTACGAGATTATTAATTTCTGCATTATCTGCAACCTGTTTGTGAGATGCATCTCGGACATTCAGAAGTTTACCCTTCAATGGAAACACACCATAATGATCTCTTCCAACAACACCAAGTCCAGACACAGCTAAGGTTTTAGCTGAATCTCCTTCAGTAAGAATCAATGTACAGAGATGTGCACTTTTTGTTCCTGCATCATTAGCATCTTCTAACTTTGGTATACCTTTAAGCTTGCTCTGTTTTTTTCCTGAGGTTTTTGCAAGCTCTGTTTGAGCTTTAAACTTTGCCCAAGTTAGAACCATTTCGACTAAACCACATTTAGTGACAGCTGTGAAAAATTTCTCAGAAAAAGTACATTTTGAGCCAAAGCTTTTGGCTTGGAGAGTCATGTTTTCTTTCGTCTGTGAGTCAAAGGTTGGGTTCACTATTAAGCAATTAATAAACACCCACATATGGCTCTTTATTTGGAAAGGTTTGATAATAATTCCACCCTTGTTCTTCTTCTTCAGAACTTCTATAACATTCTTTACTATATTATCAACTACATTGTCAACATGTTTCCCACCTTTTGTGGTTGCAATAGAATTAACAAAAGAGACCTGTTGAAAACCTACAGTGGAGAGAGTGAGGGCTACTTCCCACCTATCACTAACCTTCTCATATACAACTTTTAAGGGCTGTCCATTTGAATCTTCCCTCCCTTTAATATATAGATCTATATAATCTTTAAATTTATTTATCTTCAATCTTTCACCGTTGAGGTATACTTTCACACCTGGTGAAGAGGCAGCCACATCATAAGCTCGTCGTGACATCAGAGCAACAATATCATCCTCCAATTTGTCCATTTTAAATTTAGCCAGATCAGGGCTAAAAGTCACTTTAGTAAAATCATCATCTTTGCCAGATTCCTTAACCTTAGGTTCAGAAGCTTTTGTCATATTGGAACCCCAAGTCTGTTTAAAGTGTTTCTTGTATTGTTTAGATGCAGTCTCCACAGTGAATTTAGTTGAAAAAATATTACACAATTTTGCACCATATCCATTTCTGCCACCTGTAACTTTTTCCTCTTCGTCATTGTAATTTGATGATGTAAGAAGATGACCAAAAATCATTGTTGGTACATACATCTTCTCTTCTTTATGCATTACAACAGGAATCCCACATCCATTATTGTATATTGATATTGTGTTTTGTTCTTGGTTTATCTCAATTCTTATTACATCCATTTTGGGGTCTCTTTGTTTATTATCAGCAGCATTTACCAATATTTCGTCAAATATTTTGTACAAACCTACAAAAAATTGATGTAGATTAGGTCCTATTATCAAATAAATACTTAAACACATGAAACAGTACAGACAAAACCTAAAAATGTTTGAAACGACACACTCACACAAACATTCGCATCAATCAACGACGCCTTTAAGTGGTAGTTGTGGTCGGTAGTAAACAACATGGTTATTGAAATTCAATTTATTGGACACTATAGAACAGTAACCTAAATGCTTAAATAACAAGCCCACCGGAAGAAAATTGCAGCCTCACACTGAAAATATCAGACGAAGAAACTCAGCAAGCTTAGTCTTTTTTTTTAAACTAATCTTAGTAAATACTACATCATAGCTACTCTTACGTTCTCTCTTCCTATTACAATATTAAAAATATACAAAATAAACATTTACAAAATTTCTGTAAATTTTTCTTCAAATGTTTTCTTTTTGGGGTCACCTTTTTTTTCTTTCTTTAAAGTTTATAGAAATTTAACCGAAACACAGGGCAATTACTAAAATAAATATGACTGTAATAAATAAAAGTATAAGTTGCAACAATTAAGAATTAAAGTGGATATTCAGACAGTCTTCTAAATATTTAAAATAGCTATTAGTAATATTCGTTGCAATTTGGTTGAATTTATAGTAAAGATGGCTAATGCTATTTACCTGGAACAAATGTCAATTCCCGTTGAACCATACACTCCTTTGATTTATCAAACACCCACATAGTCTCTGTGGTTCGTTCTACTGATCCTATATAAGTGTCAGGTCTTAAAAGGATATGTTCCAATTGTGATTTTTTCTGGTATATTTTTTCTATTGTAGCTTTACCCTTGGCAGGGGCTGGTGCAGGTTCTCCTGTGCCATTTTGGTTGGCACTGCTCATTTTATTGAACATAGACTGTAATAAATGACAAAAACAAAATGATAAAGCAATATGTTATGTAATTCAAACAAAAAAATTTGAAACATGGTCTACACACAGGCATGACGAACAGAACAAAAACCCAGGGCACCCACAACAAAGACACTAAAGTCAGACAATATAATAGGTGGCAAGTATATCACCAACTGGTCACATATTCATCCAGGGTTGTTTTTATTAAAAAGTAGAAAAAATACATTTTATCTTTCTTTTTGTTGCCAAACTTAATCAATCAAACCCAGGACCTCAAGAAGCCAAGTCCAATACAGTACTGCCAGACAACAGTCATACAAAATTTATTAGAATGTGTTCTGCTGCCTATTTTTTGTAAGCTGCACTTCTTTATCTTCAATGTACAAAGTTTCCTCTTTGTTTTATTTCTAATGTTCAATTTATTTAAGTCACTTTTGTAGAGCTTTAAAAAACAGTTTTATTACACACACAAACATTTGTCTTGTTTTATAAAATACAATTTAAATAAAGAAAATACACACAGTAGTTGTATAAAGCCATAAAATAAAAAAAAGAAGAAGAAATAAATATAAACCAATGACAGTTACATAAAATATTAATGAGTGCTAATAAGAAGTGATAGCACTTGACAATTACTCCTATGTACGCAAATCTAAATGAAAAACTAGTTTCCATGTATGAATTATCTCTATAAATTTTAACCAATGTGTTATTCTGATGTACAAACTAAATGACTGTAAAGTTTTATCTAAGCCCATTAAATACTTTTTCCTTGAAAGAGTAACAAACTATCCTCACAAACTTTCACAATTTTTATATCACTAGCTGTTTGACCATGACTTCATCGGCTTAGACTAGTTACTATTTTCAAACAAAATTTCCTTTCCTTTATCCTTCCTAATCCTTTGAGGGTTAATTTTTTAAAAATAAATAGCCGTTTGAATCCGGTGTTAAGCTAAATTCATAAAAAATGTCATCAAAATTTGATCAGTGGTTTACCCGTGAAAGAGCGACAGACAAATAGGCAAACATACTTTTACATTTATAATAGCAATGTGGGTAGTAGGAGGTGGAATATGGTATATATCTAAAAATATATAATGCAAAATTACAATATAATTATTTTATAATTATTTACATTATCATTAAAGTATCTTCATGCCCATATCCACAAAGAGGGAGGCAGAAGCACATCAGGACACCTACGACTAGCCGAAGACACTAAGTCCCACAAAGTGATAGGTGGCAAGCCCATCACCAACATTTCTTTTTTTAACATACTTTTTTTGTTGCCGTGGGATCGAACCTGGGCCCTCAGTCAAGTCAGATAATAGACCACTAGACCCCAGAGACAATTAGAAATAGTTAGGTATTGTTTGTATTTTGACAAAATTATTAAGTTTGCCAACATTATCAATCGAACTTAAGATAATTGGCCAACAGTACATTTTGTTGAAGTCTCAATGTTGTCACTTGGGAACAACCATCAACTTTGATTATTCCCTTGAAACATTTCTAAACAAATAATAACTCCATTTTTATTATGACTTACGATACAGGGTATATTTAGGGTACACATTGTATGCGAACCCTAAATATATAACTAGTTGTATTTATGTTAGTAGTAGAACATATTAAAAATAGACAAGAAGATTTTTTACGAATTCTGTATATGGCAAATTAGTAAGTATTTTTTACACCATTCAGGAATCATTACATAAATGCTTTCTTAAAATTTTTGAAAATCTCACTCAAACACAGCAAAAGTGCTAAAATGATGCTAAATGTGCTAATACTTGTTCTTAAGAGTTATTATATTTTCTCGAAATGAAATCTTAAAATTTACATTTACAAACTTATTGACAAACAAAGACTATAAAGTAGTTAAGTTGAGTGTGTTGCTCTATTTTTATGAATTTTTAATAGTACAATATATTATATAGCTATAAGACAAACTATGAAAGTGCAGGTTTGATTCTTAACAGATATTTCAAAGTGCTAATAAAATGTTCTAATTCCAGTTAAGAACATAAACTCTTACCATGTTGTAAAAATATGTAAAGATGGAACATAGTTTGAAAAAATGCATTCATTGCCACAGACACCGAAGACCCCTGACCAAGTGGATTGGTCACATAGTATGGATATGTTCTATATGCTCACTTCCCTCATACCAAGCACCTTCCTACCTACCAAGTATCAGTTTACTATAGCACTTTTATAATGACTCATCCGGATTACTATCCATATTTGCCACCATTTTTTCTTCGCTTACCACTATTAGGAAGGTCACTCGATTTATCTTTCACAAACAAGTTAAATAACTTAGGTTTTATAGGCAACAAAACATGTTGTGCTTTTCAAATTACAAACTATATTGTAGTGCTTTTCAATCCTATAATTAATAATAACTCTAGAGCCAGCCACTTTTCATATTACTAATTCTGCTTAGTAGAAGTTTTAACCTTTCTTTGGTTCGGATGCAGATTTAATAAGACACTATAATAATATTCATTAAGGGATTACAGGTTTTCTTGAACTGCCTTTACACCAGGGTACTCAAAATAAGTCACATATATATTTTGAACTAAATTACACAATGTATGTTTTTACAACTATAGTTTTGTCAATAATAAGCATTAAAGCCCTTTAAACTGTTTAGCCCAGAAAACTAAATGTGTATATTTAAAAATGGCTTACAACATGAGACTATTAATTTATTCAGTCGAACTCACTAATCTTCACACCAAGTACCTAAGAGAATAAGCCGAGAGTATCAAATGCAAAATTTTACGATCCTTGCAAACCTGCCTTGCTTAATTCACATTCATTGCAGTCTTCATAGAAACACAATGCCTTCAGCGAATTTAACACCACCCTCAGATAAAACCTTAATTTGCATCAATTTCCATCCACATTTGCATTGTTCTGTTAGGTTAGTCTTTCCTATTTCGTTTGTTTCTAATGACAATCACCAAAGCATTTCTCATTTTCACACTAAACCTAATCTTTAACCCTAAGTGCAGTCCCAAACCCGAATTTTATGAGAATTATATTAAATCTTAATTAGATGATCATAAATATAAAACATCTTTACGTTTTAGTAATGCTCATAAGTAAACATAACATTATATTTTTCATAAATAAAGAAAGTTAACAACAATGTCAAAATCACACTCATTTTACAAGTGGTATGTTTGTACAACACAAGCATACAAAATAAGCTTTAAAATACAAACTAACAAATGTAACAAAACTTGCTCTTTCACAGTATAAACCACTGAGCCGATTTTGAAGAAACTTGACATGCATTATAGATAAAAACCGCCAAGGACTTTAACAGAGGAAAGTTTGTATAGAAATGGTAACTATTCAACGCTAACGAAGTTGCGACCCAACAGGGAATCATAAACACACACGCTTTAGGTAGGTACTTACAGAAAAAAATACCACTATCCAATCCACGTCGAAATGTACCTAGTAATGGATGAAATAACAGGTGGAAAACTTTCACGTAAGTGTTGATACACAAGACTTTGGTAAACGGATTAGTATCATTTCATAAAACTGTTATTAAATAATGTTGTGAAATGAAGTAAATAAACAATGCTCAAACTGACCGTTAGCAATCAAAATGCCGCCAATGTTAGAGCTTACCTTTATATCAGCCATCTTGTCTGTAGTATGCAGAATACGTTTGTGATTAACGTTCAGCAAAATACGTCTTGAAAACAAGACGAAATGATGATTAATATTGTTGAATTAAACTGAACATTATTAATAATTAGCAATTTAACAGCGATTCGCCATTAAATTGACCACTTGACACAGACGCCGTGTTCAATTCCAATTTCAGAATTCGACAATTCGTTTTTTATGAATTTGACGCTAGTAAAAAAGATTGCCATTTGTCCAAATTAACGTTCCAAACTGTACTCCTAGCGGAAAACAGTCATTCCTACATAGCATTATCCTTTATGAATATTTTAATGATACGATCATAAATGGATATAAATATACTTATCAGTGATGATGACCCATCAATTCCAAAAAGTACATGAAACGAGTTACATGAAACTTGTTAGTACGAAACGGTAGAAGGGCAACATTTATATTTTGTGATCATTTCCAAAATCACGATTGTGAATTATCAGTGATTATGAGGTCATAATCACTGATAATTCACAATCGTAATTGATAGGTATCAATGCCGAAAAGTACATGAAACGAAAGTAATAAAATTTGTTAGTGCGAAACGGTAGACGGGTGTCATTTATATTTTGTGATCATTTGCAAAATCACGATAGTGGTGTAGTAGTCCATAGTTGGAACTGACCACATGAAGTTTTGAGTTTGATTTCTTGATAAATCAACTCAAAAGGTGTTTTTCAATTTTCTGATCGGATCCGGGGATTGAGTAACTGCCTGACTAGCGATAGGCTTGCCACCTATCACATAGAGGGACTAAAAATCATTTTGGCTGATTGTGGGTGCCCTGGTTCTATTTTGGTTGACTCTTCGGGAATATGGACGTGAAACTTTTTTTTTCAATTTAAGAGTAGCTTATGAATAGGCCATTTAAACTAGATTTAGTAAAATTATTATTTTGAATCAGTTTAAATGAAATACCTAACAAAGTTTCTCATCTCATCTCATCAGCGGCAGTCGGCGACGACGGATTGTGCTCCAAAATGATTGTTCTTATCCTCCCTCACATTCTTCCTGTTATAACTTACATTTTTAATTATTCCTTAACGTCTCAGGTGTTCCCTTCAGTGTAGAAAAATGCAATGGTCATCCCGCTTCCAAAAAAATCACATCCTATGAGCCCTTCTGACTTTCGTCCTATCTCTATACTGCCATTTCTATCCAAAGTCTTGGAGCACATTGTTCATGAGCAGCTAACTCGTTTTCTCCGACACAATGAACTCTTAAGCCCATTCTAATCAGGTTTTCGGCGAGGACAGAGTACAGTGACGGCTCTAGTTAACATTTCTGACGATATTCGTTACGCAATTGATTCGAAACTCCTTACCGCACTCGTTTTGCTTGATTTCAGTAGTGAATTTAATTCGATGGATTTTGATTTGCTCATTGGTGTTCTTAAGACCATTAACTTTTCTTCATCTGCTTTAAATTGGTTTGACTCTTATCTGCGTGGTCGGTCACAATATGTATTTTTAAATGAAATGCAGTCCACCTGGTGAGATATAGTTGCGGGTGTCCCTCAGGGGTGCATTTTATCTCCCTTAGTGTTTTCAATATTTATTAATACAATCACTGCGGTAATTTTTTCTAATTTTCATTTGTATGCAGATGATTTGCAGATTTACCGTCATTTTAGTACTACGGATAAGACTAGCGCCCTGATTTCTTTAAATGACGATCTTCGTGCAATTAGCTTGTGGGCTGAATCCTACGGTCTTTTAGTTAACCCTTTAAAATCAAAAGCTATAATTCTCGGGAGTAGATATCAGCTTGGGGCTATTGATTTTTCCAGTCTGCCACCTATAGTTTACAACGGTACTCAGATCCCTCTTTCGACCTGCGTCACTAACCTAGGCGTTATTTTTAGCTCGGATCTTTCTTGGGAGGATCATATTACTAACTTGAGTAAAAAAGTCTAAAGTCTAAAAAAGTCTTTCATATGTTACATTCTTCAAAAAAAATTCTTCCTACGAAAACAAAAATTTCTCTTGTACAGTCTCTTATACTCCCAATTCTCGATTATGGTGATGTATGTTTCCTTGATGCTACAGATTCTCTCCTAAATAAATTGGAGAAGCTCCAAAATTCGTGCATCCGATTTATTTTTAATCTCCGTAAATTTGACCACGTCTCCATGTTTAGAGCTCAACTCAAATGGCTTCCTATACGACTCCGCAGAAATTTACATATTCTATCTCTCATATATAATATTCTGTACAACCCGTCAGCTCCCTCATACCTGCGGGAGCGTTTTAGCTTTCTGCTCTCTACTAATTCCCCATGTCGCTCTAAACGTAGCTCTGTACTTCGTTTTCCCGCTTCGCACTCTAGTTGTTATTCTAAATCTTTTACTTTCCAATCAATCAAATTGTGGAATTCCTTCCTACCGTGATTCGTAAAGATTGAAGGAACATTACTTGTCGTTGACACAATAACATATTCATATATTATCCTACTAAGATATTTTAATAATTATAATTGTACCTGTTTTTTTTACACACTTTATTAGTATATTTTTATTTATTCGTTCTAAGTTTAGCTATAGTTAATCGTTTTATACACGATGCCTTCCATTTTATTTTCACAGCTTAATTTTTTTTGGGTTGGCTGGAAGAAATTTCTTTAGTTAGAGATAAGCTCGCCTTTTGTGCATTTTTAACTTCTCGTGTATTTTAGTTTTTGTGTGCAATAAAGTGCTAAATAAAAATAAATAAAGTTTTCGTAAGGTGTCTAATTCACGTCACTAAGAATTACGAAAATTAAAAAGACCTTTTTTGGTAGGATATTGATTTGTGTTTAGTATCGTTTGATAGATTTAAATTTAAATGGACTAGGTCAAAATAAATTATGTAAAAATTATCTAATTAACATATAATAATAATCTGTTTAGAAAAGTATTAGCAATAGTGAAAATTATCAAATGCAAAATGTGTTTTATATGTCAAAGATCACACACACACGGATCAAAAGGGAGCGATTGGACGTATAGTCCTGATCTAGTCGATACTTCCAATCAAATCGTAAAACTAATCTAACAATAAACAATACAGTAACTACTCAATCATTCACTACACTTATACAAACATTATCGTACTTGCGCAAGATCAATTCAATAGTACACCCATACGTTGCTAAGCAAACCATTGTAAATATTAGAATAAATTCTACTATGACAACACTAAGTAAACACTTCCCTGGTATGCGTGTCTACGCAAACCTTCTAAAGGGGTAGGCAGGTGCTTAACCCTGCCAATTATAGCTAGGCCACGGGAACAGGCGGTGCGAACGGCGAGGTGTCTGGCGAGGCGACCATTCGCGCGGCACCGTATGCAGGCCACGGGCAGTCGCGTTCGCCGCCGCGACCAGTAAGGTCCCCTAGTGAAATGTCTTTTTATGGTATTGGAAGTCTAGAGAGACCAAACGTCGTAATAGTGGGTTGCTAACCTGAGGCCCTGATGAGGCCTAGAACAAAAGTAAGTTTATCGGCTACATTCTACCACCTAGTCAGATGTCACGGTGTTAGTGACAGTAAGCCTGTGCTCGCCCTTTTCTAGCTGGCTGGCATGGTTAGAATAAGAATCGGGGTATTGATGGAGAATTCTGCAAGTAGTACGTGGAGTACAGAAATCAGAATGAATCCAGAAAAACTTTTCAAACTTACGAGAATGACTATCGAAAAAATCAATTACATTCTTATTAATATTCAACCGAAATTGGAGAATAAAGTCTATGCAAATAGAATTTCAAATGTTAAAATTGTTTTTTACATTATTTACAGCAATAAAAAACTAGGTGTACAATTTTCGCGGCGAAAACAACTAAACTCATTTAATCGATGCGCTTCGCTGCGACTGCCACTCGACTCCATGGCTTGCTCCTTACTGATTCATACATTTGTTTTACTCGCTTGCCGCGCCGCCAGTTGCCCCCGCGATTCGCTAGATACATTTCGCCGGTCGCTTCGCTGGTCGCCGCGGCGCGTGGCATGCTAAGAACATTGCTATACATTTGTTTCAGTCGCCAGACGCGCTGCTAGTCGCACCGCGTGAATTTTCGCTTTAGCAATTTTCCTGTAGCCAGGTTGCTAGTGTGAGTGCCGACCAACCAATGCACCCACCAGACGCAGACTACCCATAAGCTGGGTGACAGATCATAATTGATTAACAATTATAAACTAGAAGAGGCTTTTTGTTATCCCATGAAATGGAGTGATTATTACCAGTGGCAACCTTCGTACTAAACAGTGGTCCAAACACTGCGAGACGTACCTATGCTACGTCAGCCAAAATATGGATGCGCTAGGGCTTACATACTCGTAGCATCGATGAATAAGAAACGAGTTAATTGCATATGCGCCATTTGTTGTACTGTACTGTGTAATGAGGCAGATATATTTATGACTTCCTGATAAGCTAACCAATAAAAAACAATTTACTTGCGCACTGATGCACCTGTGACACCAAATGTACTAATAGCCACATTATCACCACCACAGAACAATACTACTGATCACAACTATACTTTGTTCATGACTTTCCGACGTTGTATGCGCTACGCCACTCGCCATACCTACGATACTCATGAGCACAGATATTACAAAATAAAGCTGCTTATTACCTTCCGACATTCTTGTGATAGTTTATCTATTGTCTTGTTCAGTTCCATTTAATAGTTTTATTGTATTATACATGTTATTATTTTTTTTAAATCACAAAATAATCATAATTCTAAAAAAAATATATACATATCTTCACGCTATGTGTCTTATCGGGTAGAGAGACAGTATCGCGTGCCAAACCTCACGATCCTATCAAACCTGTCTGGCTTCCTTTATATTCATTACTCTATTAATAAAAACACGGCGGATTCGGAGACGCTTGACACCACCTTCGGATAATATCCGAGCGATCAGATGGGGATATCCTTGGTCTCAATGGGTACCTACATCCATCCACATTCGCATCGTATATCTGCTTTGTCAATCTTTCATCTGTCCCCCGTTCCATGATTACTATGAAATATTGCGCTCTAAAGTAAATGTCCTAAGCGCCAAATCACTATTTTTGACACTATAAAAGTAATTTGAAAAAAATATAAAAACTAAAACAGTTATCTTTTAGGTATAATACTTAACTATGTTTATGTTAAATCTGGTGTCGATATTCTCATAATTGAAGTAGACAGATGGGTTTTGCTTTCAAAAATGGGTTAACTTTTTGATTTTTTCTATCGAGCAAAGTGAAATGAATCGTGTTTTGTAAACACTAGTCTTATAAAGCATATTAATGTTAATCTTGTGTATTTTTGTCGCCAAGATCCATAATTGCTTTGTATGAAAAAAACAGTATATTGCTGACGTATTTTAGCATACATGGCCCCTTAATGCGGTCAGCGAGCGCTATCATTTCAACAATATCAAACGACATGTACTTAAATTTTTATCAACATATAAAAGATGTTGTTATTTTTTTGTGATAAAGCAAATATGTATATTTATCAAATACTTAGTTTTTTAAACTACCTACTACCTACCTACTTCGTAATTTGACTGCATTTGTTGACATAACATGAAAAAATCGCTCTAACGAGAGAAAGTTCGGCGCAAATAAAGTCATTTTTGTGATTCTATCTAGCCCAGGACCACAGAACTATAGTACTCACGGAGGTCGGGACAAACCTTACGAACTATATGTATGTAACAGAGCGCTAAGTGTGAGTTTCGCATAAATTTGCTTTACTACCGTTGGCGTTTGGACGACCCAAAGGTATAGAATAATTTAGTTGTTTCGACTATCCGCTATAGACGCTGATAATAACTCCATACCTTGGTCATTAAAGTAAAGTAAATCATTTCAAAAACTCTTCTTCTTCTTCTTTTCTTTTGGCTTTCCCGTTGGTACGGATTCTGCCAATATCATGTCAGTCATGGGAGTGACACATTAATATGTTGTCCAGTAACATTAGGATGAGAACTATTTTTGAGTAATCTAAAACAGAACAGACACAACACATTGTTAATTCTAAGGGACACACAGTATTATTAGAATATGGTTAATAACATATATTACACTATGCATATATATTTAAAAGCTATTAGTTATTTATAAAAAAATTTAATGACATAGATCCTAAAGTTTAATTTTGTTAGTGGCAATAAAAGCTGCGAGGGTTTCAATGAAGGGGGAAAATACACAGGCAAGGAGAGATTGGAGATTAGTGGGGCGAGGTATATCTGGGGGTAGGATGTCATATAAAGGGACTGCTAATTTAGGGCAGGAGAAAAATATATGATCAAGTGTGCCTTCATCAAGGTCACACTCACATATTGAATTATCTCTAATTTTTAATTTAGCTAGAAAGACTGGAGTACAAACGTGGCCTAAGCGGAGTCTACAAATCGTTGATGTTACTTGCTTGTTGCTGTTCCGGAAATGGAAAAACCATGGTTTTGA
>NJDC01001119.1:61505-80008 GCA_002245475.1 Calephelis virginiensis
TGTTAAGAAACTGAAGAAATGAATTTAAAATTTTATTATGAAAAAGAATTTATTATTACGGAAGACGTGGCAGCATGGCCTAAAGGTCTTAGCCGGCCCCAGAAAGGGGAAAATTAACTTAAAAAAAAAGAAGGCCTTAGAGGTTATGTTATTATTATTGTTAATAATTTAAAATTTTATTGAATACTGTCTGCAAAACCTAAGAAGCCTGAAATTATTCTAAAGCAAAAATGTCTTTTCTTTCATATGCAAGTTCTATTTTAAAACGAAGTTTTACATTACACAATTTTGTTACAAAAAATATAGTTAAAAAATCTAATTTTAGTTCTGTTACGACTAAAACTATACACGATGTAAATACTAACGTTTCGAAAGACGTAATTTTGTTCAGGTATGAAAATCCTAAGTTCTTTCGATATATGAACGCTTTTGCTATAGTGCAATATATTTTTTGGACCTATCTTGGCATGTTTGCATTAAAAAATTTAAAAGATGCTCCAGTAGACAGATCTACGATAACAGAAGATACCCCCTGGTTTAGAAAAATAAACCTTGGCGAAAATAAATATAGGAACACATTAGGTGCAATATCTATTGTAGTGGGTAAGTAACCTTTGGTAACTACTTTTTTTTTATGTTCTAGGCTCAACACTCATTTATGTAGGTATGTGACATAGTGGACAATTCATCTGTGATGACTCTGATGGCACCTATGATGTTAGAAGTAGTATCACTAACTGACCCACCTACCCAGTTCTTTACTTTCTACTAATATGTATAGGTATAACTATGAAAATCTTGTATCACAATGCATAATTAGTTTTAACTCCAAATCTACTGATCCAATTTTAATCATATTACGCTACTGTAATTTCTTCAAATAAGAATTTTTTTTATTACTTTTTTAAAAATATGAGGTTTTTTTTCAATTCTTTAGTGGGTCCCCACTAAAGAACTAAATAACATTATTATATAGGCAAAGTTACTGGTGTAAGATAAGCCTTTATTTTGCTAATTCCGAGTAAAAAGTGTAACTGTTGTGGCAAATAATCTTCCAAATTACGCAGAATGTGACAAGCCTAACTACGTTTTCACTGCCCACCTCCGTGGCCAGAACACAAATAATGGAAGAACTCGGGGAAACAATATAAATTGTTACGTCCTTCGCAAGTGTCGACCCTACCTATAGTTCCCACCTCCCACCTCCGTGACCAGATCACGAATAGAGTCCGAACTCAGGAAACAAAACCACTTGTCATGTCCTTCGCCAACTTTGTCGACGAAATTACCACGGAGAACACCAAATCGCACTCGACGTAGGTTTCGCCTCTACACCGAGGCATCTTCAGGAAATCGACCGTACCTTACAAACGACGACACACGAGTGTCTAGCCGCCGCCTCGATAGCTTTCAAACGCCCCAATATCAATTATTTGTAATCGCTTCACAAATCGATTCTGTGCAACTCGACTGCTGCTAAAAATTTGTAATAATGGGAAATTTGATTTTCTTAAGATGCCTCGTGGTCGAGGCGAAACGTACGTCGAGTGCGATTTGGTGTTCTCTGTGGTGAGTTCTTCGACAAAGTGCGAAATTTTTCCATTCCTTGGAACCATTGTGCAAAGCAGTTGGTTCAGTCATTAGTAGGGACCTTTGCAATGACTTCTTGGAATGCTTTAAGTTAATCTTTTGTTATTCTTGGGAATAAAATAAGTGGCAAGGTGCAAAGGCCAGACCATGTTCAGTATGGCTAATGTGTCATGAATTCCACTTTTGAAACCTTTATGCATTAGATCTTTTGGCAAATTGTACAGATGCATTGTTGTAGTACAGGATGGCATGACTGCAAGGATGCTTTTCGCCAACTTTTTCTAGGACACTGGATAAGCAATGGTATACATACCAATCTGCAGTGACTGTCCTTTGATTTTCAAGCAACAATGTTACATAATGTTTAGTTTTACTAAAAAAAGATGCAACATATATTTGCCAGTGCTACGACTTGTCTTACCTTTTTTTGGCAAATATTCAAAAAGAAAGACCCACACTGTTTACTACACCCTTTCTACCACATTCTTGCCATGCAAGAAAGGTTTCTTCACTTGCCACAATATGAAAGACAGCTAATGACTATTCTCCGTTGAACTGTTCTATCAATTTCTGACACAACTTTAGATGCAGTTTTTTTTGTCTTCCGTTAAATCATGCAGTGTCATTCGAGTGCTCATATTTGCAAATGTTTTGCACTTAACTCATTCCAATGCCTAATTAAGTACGAATTTTCTGACAAGTAAGATTAGCAAGTTATGTTAAAGTAGCTTCACTCTTATATCCCCGGAGTGTTAGGCAGGGGCACAACCAGGGCACCGTCGAATAGCCGTAGACACTAAATCCCACAATGTGATAGGTTCTACCTATCGGGCATATATCAGCAACATTATTTTTATTAGAAAATACACATTTTCTATTTTTTGTTTCTCGACCCAGGGTTTGAACCCAGCACCTCTAGAAGTCAAGTCCGACGCCAGACCGCTACACTACGAACGCGATAATTGTTAACATAATTTGTTATTTATCTATTGCAGGTACGGGATCCTTAGCCATGATATGGATGTATACGTTAAAGTCGGTGCGATATCTGATATTAAATAAAGGAGGCAGACATGTAACATTTGTGACATATGCTCCATTTGGCAAAAACAGGATGATGAAAGTACCTCTAGAGAATGTGTGCTGCAAAGAAAACAGAAAATTGGCTAGAGTTCAAATACCTATTAAAGTAAAAAATACCATGATGCATTACATGTTAGACATGAGAGGAGAATTTAAGAATGCACTCCTTTTTGACAGTACAGCAGGATTACAAAGAAAGTGGTGATTGCATGGACAATATTATGAGTCTTACAATTTACCCTAAATATACCAAAACGTAAAAAATCTGTGACTTGTTTAAGTTTAAAGAAAAAGATGTGCAAATACATTAAATTATTTTTAATCAATAACATGTTTTTCGTTTCAATGGCTGAGCTTCCATTTCAATCAAAGTAGTCCTTTCACAGACCCGGAACTAGGAGGGGGCTATTTAGAGGGAGGCAAATCCAAACTTAGCTGAAAAATGCAGTACCTGATCACTAACACAACTTTGTATTGAATGTACGATCGTCTTATGTAGACAAATATATCTTTACGCCAGGGTAAGGGCTATTGAGGGCCGAATCAACGAAGTTCGCCGGGACGGCTAGTACATTATATTAGTGGCACACAGACACACAAAAAAAACTGTTTGCATAACTTAATGTCTTAAAAAATATTAATCTCAGCTGTGAAAATGTGTTTAATATTTCTAATAAATAATATGTTTAACTTTCAATGTATAAAAGAAAGAAAGTAATCATATGGAGTTTTGGCGCCATCGAGAGAAAAGATGGTCGAAGTTTTTTTCATAATTATTGAATTTCGTGTTAATATTGAGTGAAATTAGTCAATTTCGGTGGCATTTTGTACAATTTTGTTCAGTGAAAGTGCACAAATGAAATAATCATGAAGAAATTAGCGTATCGTATATTTCCTCGTTGCCGCCAAAACTCATTACATGAGCTTGTGTAAAAATGCCACCGTTTTACCCAAGAGCCTGACATGACTTACTGACGACTTATGACTGATGACTAATTAAAATTAATTGAAATTGATATAAATAAATAATATAAATTACTACTTGACTAATGGCTAAATACTAACGTGAAGGCCAAAACCTAAAGAAAGAAGAAAGTAATCATATTTTGCTATACTTTTTCAATTTAACTGTTACAATGAAGTGGATGGTGTGCAATACCCCAGCAAGAAAGTAGTACCTAGAGTGATATGAGTGGGACAAATAATTAGTGCTCAATGTGCTGTATATGTGCGCCGAATAAAAATTTGTGCATGTTGTCGTTTTGGAAATAAACAGAAAAAACACTTCTTGCTGAGGTAACGTTACCCCAGCAAAAAAAATCTAAACTAACTATCGGAGAGTTAAAAATTGTGTATAAGCAGATAGCTTATATTTGTGCAAAATTGTGCACTAAAAATAAAATTTGTGCATCTTCAGGTTTTCGAGATATTGCGTTTCCTGCTGCGGTAACGTTTTGCAAAATCGTGTATCTCAGACTATTATATGTGCGCCTGTAAAATAAACACGCGACAAAATTAGATTTAAAACAATATTTATAGTTTTCAAGTAATCACTTTTCAAGTAATTCAGTGGAAAAACCGTTCCAAAAATCAAAAAAAAAAATCGTAGCGCCTAAATGAGAAAATATATAAGGTCACCAAAAACTGTATTAGGTTCTTCTTAACGTGTATATTTACTATAAAAAAATTCAAAATCATACATACACATCGTGTATCTACACTTGTCTATGTTTATGTTTGTTTCTGTTTTTCCTTTTTACGGGTCAGCTGGTAGAAATCTCTGTTGCTGGAGATAAGCTCGCCCATTGTACTGTATTATCTTTATGTTCATGTTTGTGATAACGTTTTGTGTACAATAAAGATATTATTATTATTATACATGCGTTTTTGAAAAAGTCTGATGGACTCCATTATAACAATCCAGCAACATCCATCCCTTACTTAAAATAAAATGGAATAAAATGCATAACGAAAAATATTTAAGACATTTATTGAAAAAAAAGACATCTTATTCTAATCACCTACATATATTTTTCGATTAATTCTACAAATGCTTGAACTAGCTTGCCACTACAAGCTACTGAGGATCGGTTGTGATAATTACAGCAAGTTAAAGTACATAGATAAGAATTTTAACAAAATAACAGTAACAGAACAATCTTAATATATTCTTTGACCATTTACAATAAATTTAATTACCCTCTACAATCATTGAAAAATATAATCTATACGATCCTCTGGTTTAAGTACAATATTAGTTCTTATTTACAATAAATTATACACAAACCATCCAAAACTATGGCCAGTTGAACCTGGAGGCATTTTTTGTGCAGTGTTCTCGAGTTCTAAACTGAGTTTACTACACGACAATCTTTCTCTTCTCTTTCGTTAATAATGTGAAAGAAAAAGAAACATAGCATCGTCATAAAATGTGAACAATTCATAGGACAAGTATTTGTTATTACAAGAGAAATTAGTATCTCTTATTAAAAGCTGTTCGGTATTAACAAATACACTTCCAAATCAGTTTAGAACCTCGTGATTTCAGATTTCCCTCATGCCTTTTATCAACTCTGCCACAAAATATGGTGATAAGATTTAATAAATTACGAAAGGCCCTGTAGAAACAGGAAGTAAGTGCCGTTAATCTATGCTATCTAAAGTATTACTATTTAATATAAGTTTATATTTTGTCAATCACAGGTGATTACAAAAATAAAATACAGAATTTGCATTGTCACTGCATTGCAGCTACACTAAACACTCCTCGCCAAATGTCAAAATTAAAATCAACTTGTAGTAAGCAATGTGATTGGACTTCAAATCCTCCCTGTACATGTGAGATCAATCATTGTAATATTGGGCGTGCTACAAGGACGAATACTTGAGCCATTTCTGTTTATTTCTTTTATAATGAAAATGTAAATAACAATCAGTAAGGACCGACAGTGACCCGGGAGTCTTACTCAAAATTGCAATATTGATTGAAGATGCGTAAAGAAGAAATACAAGTGAAAACTGAAGTAATTAATTTGATTAAACTTTTTTTATATATTACATCTCCCACAATCATATTGTTTACTACAAATAGTTAATGTAAGTAAAAATTCGAAAAAAAAACTAAATTAAAAATAGTAACTAAAATAAAGTTGTTATACTCACTAACATCTTTTAAATATGTAAAAAATATTTACTAATCTGATAATATCCTCTTGATCTGAATTAATTACACACTTATGAAGTATATTATTAAGTTTTGAAACGAATTTATATTTGAAATACCAAATTGTATAACATCCTTAATAATTTCAAGAAATTTTGTATAAGAAAATATAAATTACGTATTGCCAAGGTAAATTTTATATGGGATTTTGTTGCAGCTTTCATGATTAGTAGGTAAATGATCCTGCACCTCGATTCACCACATACGCTCGGAATTATTTCGAACGTAAAAATCGAAACGGAATTTGGAACGCAGGAAATAAACACAAATCTATGGACTCCCACACACACACACAGTAATTTCCCGTGCGGGATTTGTGTGAATATGCTGTGTTCGAAATTCATCGCAATGGGATTTCGAAAGAACGTAGTGGACTCTAAATCAGTATAATTTCAACACGCTACGTCAGCTACGTCAAATCGCAACTCTATTGAGCAAGCAATAAAGTCCTTTTGCGTAGAGTCTACGCCGTAGACACATTGCATTATTGAAATAATATTGTTTGATAAATATCACAAGAGTTAATTAACGTCACAGAACGTTTTAGAACAAAATAAAATATTTAGCAATAGATAAAAAAGAGAGATTATCTCACATTAGAGATGTAAATAAATGGTGAGAATAGTTAAGGTAAAACTAAATAAATTTTAGACCCATGTTATCTTTTTCAAATGAAACAAAAACTGAAGAGATGGAACATTTAAGACATGTGAGATTAGTCCGGACATGTCGAATTGTGACGATTTTAATCAACTTTTTTTCACGTAATAGGTAAGACATCTGTAGAAATGTCGTGTACAAACTAATCTGACAGCACTAAAAAAAATTTTGTCTCTATTACTTTTGTTGAAAGAAGATAGCGATAGCTTAAAATTAATAAGTGCGCAACAAAATTAAAACTGGAATTTCCTTTTATGTTCCTATTATTCCTGTTATTATGTAAGGTTTCTTTGATTATCTTTGACATTTTAAACTAAGAAAAGAATTTGCATTTAAATCCATACTATATAATAGAATGAGTACAAAAGTCTGTATGTTGCGCTTTCACGGCTAACTAAACCTTGATGGAATTTGATACGCATCTAGTTGAAGACCTAAGTTCAAACTGAGGCTGTTTAAAAAAAATAACTCCCAAAATTTGTATGAAAATCTATTCTACGTAAACACTAGTTCAGAATATAAAGGATGTTATACAAGGAAAATGGCACCCACGCGATTTCATTCAGTCTCAAATTCACATCAGTCCCACGTAACTAAAGCCCGGTTCCTATGATCAACGAAACGTAATCCGTTAGTATAATCATTGGTTGTTTATCTAAAAGTATCGAAGCGTTGCTTATATTTACACGGATTGTTTCGAGTTAACAGTCGATAACGAACGACCGTAGTTAGATTTTTTGCTATTCGTACAAAAAACAACCATTCGTAAGCAAAACGACATGTTTCTTAAATATATGGAAACCGGGCATAAGTAACAGTTAGTAGACAAATATCTAACACGGTCTAAGGAAACAGTCTGCTACTTGTTTGATACCTGCTGACGTCACGCCTTAAAGCTATATTACTACTGGAGGATGTGCTCCTAACAAAGAATTATCAGTTCCAAATATTGCTTATTCACTCTAATGTTCGTTTTGACTTTGTCAAATTGACATCACAGAGAGAGGTCATTACATTAGAGTGAGTCAGCAATATTTGGAAATAACATCATGTTTTTGTCAGTAGTGTAAACTCCGGCGATATAGCTCCATGGGCCCGCCACACACATTCGGAATAATTAGTTCCGTACGGAAAAGTCGAAACGTCATTTCTAAGCCACATAAACCTATGGACTTACTACATACATCAGCTATTTTTCCGTACGTAATTTAAGAGGTTTGTATGGACAAAATTCCGTTTTCTCCAAACGGAATTCCGAACGCATGACACAATCGCGACCTTTCATTATTTTATATATTGAAAAAAACTTACTGTAAAATAAAAAGTTTCGATCTAAAGTATATTCCATTGTATTGTTGCTAAATTAGATTGGATACAGATGATGTCACCAGGTGGCCAAATAAGCAGTTGCAACAGCATATCAGGCAAAGAATTAAATTAAAGCCTAATTCGTAATAATCTGATTTTCGACAACCAATAAAAATTGAAATGTCAGTTAAAATATCTAGCGAAATTTTAAATAGTTATTTAGTTTGGGGTTGCCATCTTTATCATAACATTTTGACATTCACACTAAATACAACTGTGGACTAAATTTACAAGTTTTTATGCATAAGTTTATATGTATACAAAAAGTTAGAGAGTTAAGGTGTATATTATGTTTTGTTCCGCGTAATGAGCTATACACAGTGTCAAGAAGTGTATGAACGACTGCCAATATTTACAAAATTTAACAAGTTTTTTACATCATATAAAAAACAAGTAAATCATTTTTATCTACCGTCTTTGTGAATCATTTTTTAAGAATCTGGAAACTTGACTCTTGAAGTTTTAGTCTTTAAACTTCGTTCTGAGTTTTAAGACGGTTTGGCACTAAATTTAATAAAACCAACATTAATATGGCAACCCCAAATTATTATCAAGTCACAACAACACGTCAAACATCAATTTAAACGTTGATTAAGACACTAAACTTTAATGACAATAAATAATTATATATTAAATATTTTATAATGCCACAATTAAATATTCTTAGGATTATACGGATAATATGAATAACCTACCTGCTGTAAGTAGTTTAGTTCCTAGGCAACTAAGATTTTTTTTAATAATTATAAAAACAACAAAAATTAAACCTTACAGAAGACAGGTTATCTACAATGGCCGTTAAGAAAAATCTGTATTAATGTTTTGAGTAAAATGAAACTAAGTAATTTGTATGTGTCAAAAGAAACATAGTTTTAGGATCATCGTCATTTTATTATTATTCTATTTTAAACTGAATTATGTTTTTGATAGAATGTGGAAATATTTAAATCTTAGACATATAACATTAAGAAATATTGATATTATCTATCTCTTTTGAGATAAACTGGCTTTTGGCTGCGGATTCGTCCTTTTCAGGTTCGGATATTGAGACTTGATTTCGTAAAACATAAACATTCAAACATATTCACAAACTTTCTCATTCCTAATCTTAATTCGTTTCATTTAAACACCATTATATAGTAACTACTATTATATAGTAAGTACAATATATAAAAATTTAGAATTTGGAACAGATTAAAATGTCACTTTTCAACCACAGTTTATGTCAAGATAACTGTGACGTCATCCAACTAGAAATAAACCGGCTACCAATTAAATCACAGAAAATATAAAACCCTACGATTTCATTGGTTGCAGGTGATACCAGATTTATAATATTGCCATTATCTCTGTTTCAGTTAAACTGCCATAAAAAATTAGTTTCTTTTCTTATTTTTTTATATTATTTTGGTATGTACCAACATTTCAAGAGTTAAATTGAAAAAAAAAAACAAATTTATATCAACTACATTGTATATTTGTGATTAAGGAATTCTTCTATACAAGTTGATTTAAAAACTACTATAATGCTAAGTCACTTTTGGCCTTGACTTATTTCTTGGTCGAGCAAAACTACAACTGTCCTCAATGTACCGTATTCGACGAATTATATTCGCCTAATTTAACAATATTTTCGTCGGTTTTGTTGTACATTTTTCTATTCAAAAAATATTTTTATCGATTTTGGCTTACTTAAACTCACAAATTTAGTTTTACCGATTTGAAACTATACACTCGCCCAATTCAGCAAATAATTTTATTTAAATTCAACAAATTTATTTTCGCTTAATACAGCGAATTTATTTGCTGAGTCTAGACAATGTATACCCGCAATATTTAGCGCGTCTTATTTGCAGAAAAAACGACTTTATTTCGTGAATTCAGCAAATTTAATACTCTCTCGTGTACACAATAATAGTGTTTATTCCGAGAAGGTTGAGGTACATAATCCGGTAGTCTAGTATCTCGGACGTCAGTCGGAGACGTACCGCGCGCGAGTTATGTCTTCACCATCTTCTTCGCGGCCAGGACTAATGCTTTCGATTTCATCAACTTCTTCAAGATTTTTTGTGTTAGGATTACAGAGTCTGAAAATAGAAAAATATTACATTAACAACATACAGCTCATTCAAAAACAGTAGACGGAAAATTAGGGCGCCACCGTCTTTAACCTAACAACACCGCACTACAAAAAGTTCCGCAGACCAGAACATGGCACTGACATTATGGCGGCAGAAATAGGTTGATCCATTCCAGGACGAGTTGTACTAAAGGTAGGACGCTAAATGCTTTAGAAGCCTTAGAAATTAATAAAAAAATAGTCCAAAATTATTAAATGATCAGATGGAAATCAATACATTTATACATACACCCCTTTTGAATATTTTTAATTCAATAAATAATATTTCAGTTGTATTATTTTTATTATTAGTGTGTTGACTGCTTACTGCTTATTTTATGTTGACATACCTTTTACCGTTTATTTTTTTTTGTATTGGATATTTTTTAAATTTAAATATAATAATTTAACTTTTAATAAATAATTTACTTATTTTTGTTGTGACATAAATGTTTAATTAATTAAACATTACTTTTAATTATTAATTTTGACATGGACAGTTATAATTTTGTTGTTCCTTGTAATTTACTGATTCTAGCATTCTTTTTAATGATAATGAAAGGCAAACAAGCAGACGTATTTCCTGATGGTAACAAATTCACGCCGCCTAGAGACACCAAAGGTGGTAATGGTGCGTTGCCTACCTGAGGTCGGGATGTTAAACCTCGAGCAAAAGTAAGTTTATCGGCTACCTTACCCTCCGAACCGAAACACGTCATGACGTTATGGCGACAGGAATAGGTAAGGCGGTGGTACCAATCCGGGCGAGTCGCTGCGAAACTCTACCACCTAGTCAGATGTCACGGTGTTAGTGACGGTAAGCCTATACTCGCCTTTTACGAGCTGCCTGGCAAGGAAGGCAGATGGTCTATTCTGCATAGGAGCCCGAACCAACACGGGGAAAAATAACTTAGTTTTACTTAAGTATAAAACTGTAAATTTATTTTGGTAATTTATTAATTAGTGGAGACAATTGACATGTTTTTTAATATTTTCTCAAATGGTACTATTTTCACCATTTAGTGGTGAAATAATCTATAGCTAGCAACTACGTTGTATAACGTATTCAAGTTTTTTGTATCTACCCATTATAAGTGAATTTATATTTACAAATTAAAAATATTGTTTAGTAGTTTAAGTTTTAGCCCTGATGATGCTGTATAAGCGGAACCGGTAGGTTATTTACAAAATAATAAATTATAAGTAATACATAAAACAGTACAAGTGTTTCTTTATTTAAAAATATGAATATTTGGAAGTTTTACCAAGCGCCGACGATGGAAAATACCAAATATACCATTGGTATTTTTTTTTTGGTCTTGTTGTTAGTACATACATAAATATCTTCACGCCAAGTCCCTTTCGGGGTAGGCAGACGGTATCGAGTGTCAAAACTTAAGTTGTTGGTAGGAATACATTTATCTTTTGCTCACCTCTTACGAAAACATGTCTGCGTACAAATTTCTAGTAATTATCAATTTTGGCTTTTTCCATTCGTCTGTGTGTTTTATTTACCTGCATTTGCAGCAGACGATGCACGGTGCCGCAAGCAGCAGCAGCGGACTGGCCACAAGCAGCAGAAGTCCGAACCCGGCGAATATTCCAACCACCTGGAATCATAACATCACTTTTACAGCACAGAAACAGATGTCGCTCATGTGATTCTCGTACAAGAAAGCTATAACAAAACTATACAATGAAAGCAGGAGCGAGTTTTAAAACAAAGAATACCCAGACCCTTAAATGACAACTATGTTTATCCCAAACTATCGCCTAGCCTTCGAATTCTATTAAAGCCGATTTGTGATTGGTGAAGGATCGGAAGAAATTCGAATAAAAACACTGGCTGTGACCAAGCGTCGCTGGGGTTTTCAAATTTATATTTACAGGAGGAAACAATTTTTTTTTTATACAAGAGAAGGCAAACTAGCAAGTGGGTCACCTGATGGAAAGTGATCACCGCCGCCCACGGACATCCGCAACATCAGGAATCACAGATGCGTTGAAGACCTTTACGGAATGAGTACGCTCTTTTCTTGAAGATTCCTAAAACGTAATCGTTTGGGAATACCGCTCTCGATAACTAATTCTCCAAAAGTGTTGTGCGAGGTAAAAAATGTCTTCAGCATCGCGCCATTTGAGAATGAATGAAATAAAAAAAATATTTGCGTGAAAGTTATAGGACTGAATTACCATAAAAAATTATTAATACCTAATTAAGAAACCGGAATGGCAGTGCAATGCCAAAATAAACTATATGGTTATTAAATTTCTGATTTCAATCAGCCCCATTGAAGTAGGTGCACTTTGATGAGATAGGTTTAAATAAAGGACGAGAAAAAACCAACTTGTGTCAAACACAATACTTCATTACTTTTACACTCTTCAACAAGTTTTATGGTCTTTGTTTCTAATACTTATAAGAGAAATATTAAAAAAAATTGTAAACCTGTGCTCGGTGCCAAAGTACAGATGCTCTCGAATGGCCGAGCTTGTTCTTGCAGGGACCCTTATCGTAGTGACGTAGCAGGAAGTCGTCCTGGAAAAAGTGAAAATACAAACCATCAAAAAATACAGTTGCAGAATTTAAACCAGACTACGCTTCAAATATTTTAATTAATTGAAATTTTAGCATTTGTCCCGCGCTGTCGGTTCGAAGAGTATTATCCGAAGGTAGAGCAAGCCGGCAGGTGGCGTGTTTGCATGAAAAGAGTAATTAATGTGGAGGAAACTAGTTAGGGCTGCAAGGATTATGACTCTTGACATTCGATACTCACTGTCTCGACCGCAAGGGACTTAGCGTGAAGATAATGTCTTGAACGCCTCGTTGATCGAGTGGCTCGTAAACACCTAACTACATGGACCAACCGCGAGGCTCGGGTTCGATTCCCGACGGGGGAAGGCATTTGTGTGATGAACATTTAGATGTCTGCATTTCCGGGTCTGGGTGTTTATTAAATCTTATTAACTTTAGTTAAAATTTTATATCATCATTACTTAGACGGATTGGGCTATTACCTACAACGCCAGCAAAGAGGGCTGTCTCCCGGGAGACCGTACCTCGACTTGATGCTGCGTTCTGGTTACTGGGTCGACTTGAGAACTTGGATCAGCGTTGAACAAATACAGAGCGGTAACTCGTAATCGTCTAATTAGCACCCAGCATTATATAGCGAGTAGGTGCCATTGTAATCTTGTATACGTTTTTAATTCTGACGTCAACATTTTTTTGATCTGGTTTTTTTCCACTTTGATAAATTTGAATAACTCGCACAAAAAAGAGTTGAAGATTACATTGATTAAAAAGTGTAGGTGTTTTGTTTACATTAGCTGTGTTTCATTACTTTGTTGAAAAAAGTGTTTTGATGTATAGTATAGTACATTAGGTTTTTTTTAATGGCTAATATGTTGCTAACTGCGAGGTTTTCACAACTCCACCGGACTATAACAGCACTTTAGGTAAGAAGAGTAAACCAAATAAACATGCGTACTTTTATTTGACTTTTGAGTGGGCTTCGGCCGTCACATACAAACGGTATTTCCATACAAATCTATGGAGTTATCACATAAAATCGAAATTTCACCGTACGGAATTGGAGTGGATTTGTATGGGTTTGTATTTGTATGGAAAATTTCGTGACGGGTTTCCATTAATTTCGGGATGGAAATTTCTCGTGTATATGGCGGACATTACTCGTATGTCTCAGGTTCGATTCCCGGGTCCGCTTAAAACGGGGATTTTCAATTTTCTCTTTAAACAAGGATGACCAGGATTAGATAAGTACCCGATTGGCTATAGGTTTGCTACCTATGACATTGTAGGACTATAATATCATCAGCTATCTTGAATGCCCTGATTGCAATCAGGGTAGAGGTGTATTTCTCAATAAGAATACTACAAATACTACATTAAAAGTAGATGGTTAGAGTCTATAAAATTTCGTCCGGATGTCACTGTCATGACGACGTAGGATATCCGGTCAACTTCCACATTTGTCCATTGGTCCATAGGACAGCGACGCACCCATAATATCTATGGTTTTTATATACAACTGTTGTCTCTTATCATTAGGGGGCCGTGTGCTTCCTCACTGTCTCCCATAAAAAGAATATTAAGATTTTGAAACGTTCTTTTATTTATAAGCGAGCACTTCACCATAAAAACCGGTCTATATGAAAGCGTTACACTTTCTTTATTAGCTGGTAAAACTTTGTTATTGTATGGTTTAGGGTTGCCACGTATCGAAAAAATTACGTTTATTTTATAGAGCACAAACAGCATGAATTCCATTTCCAAATATTGCACACTCGCTCTCAAGCCACTCCTTCATTTTGAATTTGTCAATTGAGAGAGTTTGGTCATGTGGACGGTAAGGTAGGTGAAAGAATGACAGAAGAGATTGACACTACACGATATGACGTTAAATGTTAGTATGAAAAAGTAGCGAATGTGGAGCCTACATGTTTGTTGCCGTTCTGTGGCAGGGGTGTTCGAGTTATAATGCAAGTCTACCTGGCTGACTTACCCTCCAAACCGGAATATGGCTCTATCATTAAACCGGCAATCCTTATCCGGACAGCCTGCCTAGCAGGGACCAATAAGGCAGATGTTCTATTCTACAAAGTGGACCCAACTACCACAGGGAAATATCATTGTTAATTTGATCCATAAAAACATGGGGAAACGTAGCAACGTAGTGAAAAAAACATTTTTCACTTATAATTTTAAACTGAAGAATAGTTTTATTGAAGTAATACAATTAAGAGTTGACAGCCCTAACATGGCGCCATGGTACAAAACCGCCAAATAACCGGTCTCATAATAGTCCGGGAGGTAGCGACACGAAACACGTTTTAATTTGTAATGGGTTTTGATTCGTCGATTTGTATTTTTTTCTGTAATAACAGATTTATAAGAGCTTCCTTTACTTTTTATTTTTCAAAAACCTAAACTGCAAATGCCTTAACACTAAAACAAATGTCAACATTAGCTTGGTTCAGATTTGTGTGTTTTGGAACGACAACTTAAATAATTATACAACGTATTTTTATGGAATTGTAAACCAAAAAGGCTATTTCAAGTTTCCTGACAGTAAGAGTTACACGCCTATACGCCTAGGTCTACCGGCTACCCTATCCCCGAACATAGTAACACAACAGTGTCGAGCATTGACATTATGGCGGTAGGAATTGGCCTAATTTTGCAACAAAGGGAACAATCATAGTTCACCTGTCAGTAGAAGACAATAACCGCTCTACACATTTCATAGTAATGTAAAAGTACTTATTCGTCTTATTAATAACCTCAGACTAAAGTACGCAAAGGTTTAAGTTAATATTATAGTCTGTATCACAGTGTAATAGAGACTACAAGGTCTACGCAAACCATACAGTAGATTACTCCATGTTTATTTGAAAGATGGTATTTCATGTGCATGTATCAAGCTACACTATTCACCAGAAAGGACAGTGGCAAACGTTACGACTTTAGGACGATATAGCGCCAGGAAGACTAGAAGAGATAAGGCGGAGCCTTGTTAGATAATAATCGGCGATTAAAAGGCGATCGTTAAAAGGAATGTAGACGGTGAAAACATATTGAATAGGCCATCGGAACATTTCCTTCCTTTTTCGCTATCATATGTCATAGAAAAACCACTTCTCTGACTGACTGCCCCAATGATCCAGCAATTCCGATGTAATGCAGAACACTCTACCACCAGGATGTCCACTTTGAAACACTAATAATAGAAAACAACACCGTTCGCTAAGTGGCTTTTGGATGAAAGTGTTGATTTTTAATTAAGATACACGCAACTCGTGGAAATTATACACGCAAACGGTACATTTTTATTTATGGTTAAGTCACCTGAACATGGAAACTATAACACGTTAATATTTCGATAAACAGAAAGTATTTTCGATGAAAGTAAAGTTAGATAACATTCCTACACGATATTACAAATTGCAAACCGATTGAAAGAGTTACTGCACAACCTGATCAAAAATATCAAGAAAAAGGCACCTGACAGCTCGTAAGAGGCGAGCAAAGGCTAAATAAGTCATTACCCACAAGACCACTGGTGGTCGAGTGTCGTGCTGCAACTCTTGGGAGATCCCCCGTGTTGGTCCGGGCTCTTTTGCAGAATAGACCATCTGCCTTCCTGCCAGGCAGATCGTAAAAGGCGAGCATAGGCTTACCGTCACTAACACCATGACATCTGACTAGGTGGTAGAGTTTCGCAGCGACTCACCCGGATTGGTACCACCGCCTTACTTATTCCAGCCGCCATAACGTCACGACGTTTTCCGGTTTGGAGGGTATGGTAGCCGGTAAACTTACTTTTGCTCGAGGCCTAACATGCAGGCCTCAGGTTGGCAACGCACCATTATCAACTTTGGTGTCTCTAGGCGGCGTCAATTTCTTACCATCAGGAAATCCGTCTGCTTGTTTGCCTTCCAATATTATATAAAAAAAAGACAAATCCCACCATTTAATCTATTCCTGTCGCCATAGTGACAGTGTTATGTTCCGGTTTGGAGGGTATAGGGTAGCTGGTAGACTTGCAAAATTGGTCTGACACCTTGGCCACAAGACAGCGAAGCACCTACAACTATGGTGTATATAGCTCAAGGTTACCTGTAACCCCTAGGAAGCCTTTGCTTGTTTGCCATCTCATCTTAATATATATATTTTTTGGGTTCGTGTGTTTGTCACTGAACTCCTCTTGAACGACTGGAGCGATTTTGATGATTTTTTTGTGTGTGTTCAAGGGGATTCGAGAATGGTTTAGTATAACAATTTGGTCCACTGGAAAATGTTTTTGAATTCATTTTTTATTTGTAAGTAGGTCATTGATTTTGGAATGTTTTACTTTAGACCCGACAGACTGCGCTACTAGCGGATTATTAAATATTATGTAGTAGCTGTTAATGTCAAGCGATACGAAGTTTGCTGGGTCGACTGACAGCCGCCCATACTCGGATGGGATAGTAAATACTCACATCCAATGACGCTAAGCAGTACCAGCAGAAGACATGCTTGCAACGCTTGCACATCATCTGCGCACAGCCCTCGTCCTTTTCAATGGGCACCCGACACATGGGGCACAGCTTGATTAGCTCTGAGTCTGGCAGCAGGGGGGCGCCCGCACCCCCCATCGACGATGACGCCGCGGCAGCCTCGCAGGACAACCCACCGTGCCACTGAAAAAGACATAGCAAATTATTATACATTATATAATATAGTAATTTCGATTTCGAATACGCGATCGCTCGAAAACGGGGACAAAGATTTCGGCTTTCTAGTGTGCATCACTAATATTAATGAAATTTCATAAACTACAAGCCTAAAAAACGTGAATGAAGGAATGAACATATTCTAGGTGCCAACATTCAACAATAACAACAAAAATGGATACTAGCCGAACAGGCTTCATTGAGCAAAAGCCAAATGGTCAAAAGATCCGAACCTAGATCGATGTGTGATAAAAGCGTGAAAACTATTTTATAATAAACTAGCAGCCCATCCCAGCTTCGACGTGTGGACGAACTTCTACACTTTACATTATTATATATAGAAACCTACCTCTTGAATCACTCTATCTATTAAAAAGCTGCATCGAAATCCGTCGTTTTGGGTTTTTTTTGTATGATACTGGAAGGCAAACAAGCAGACGGATTTCCTGTTGGTAAGAAATTCACGCCGCCTAAACACACCAAAGGCGGTAATGGTGCGTTGCCAACCTCAAGCCGGGATGTTAGGCCTCGAACAAAAGTAGCTTTACCAGCTATATTACCCTCCAAACCGGAACACGTCATGACGTTATGGCGGCAGGAATAGCTAAGGCGGTGGTACCAATCCGGATGAGTCGCTGCGAAACTCCACCACCTAGTCTGATGTCACGGTGTTAGTGACGGTAAGCCTATGCTCGCCTTTTACGAGCTGCCTGGCAGGAAGGCAGATGATCTATTCTGCAAAGGAGCCCGGACCAACACAGGGCCCAACAGACAGCCTAAAGTCTTTGTTTTATATTATGTAGTGATTTAGTATATCAGAAAACATACTTTAAATGAGTTGCCTAAAAAATCCCGGTCTAAACATTATTTATATTTTTTTATAAAAAATGTTTCTTCATTAAATGGTGCAATATTAGGATAATAGAAACATTTTATTGGACGATAGAATGTGCAAAAGTTGGGTTGCCTGTTATTTATCTGGGTTGCTCGGTATAAGCAGATTTGTCTATGCCAATCACTTTCACGGGATTGGATAATAGAAAAAAAGCGATATCAACAAATGCACTGTTTTATTGCTCACGCTTTGATAGAGGGCTGACCACAAAAAAATCGGAATAATGAAATATCAATTTTTTTATTATTAAAAATATTCTGTCCAGGATTTTTGGGCAATTCATGTTAAGTACATACATTTCTAATATATGTACTGAATTTATAATA
>NJDC01001119.1:81286-94773 GCA_002245475.1 Calephelis virginiensis
TTTCAGACAAATCCGTTCAGCCATTCGAGCGTGAAAGAGTAACAAACATCCATACATCCATACTTACAAACTTTCGCATTTATAATATTAATAGGATAGGATATCTCCACGGTTTCCTATTTTTTCAATTTATGTATTCCTGGTTCTTTAAACTCATACTGCCTATTGACTCAAAAAGTGTCCACTAATTAGTATTAAATAAAGCGCGAGTAGCGCTAGTGTAGCAGAGGACAAGATCTGATTTTAACAATTTTGTATATAATTTTGCTCATATATTTTTTTACGTACTGTTTTAAATAGACAATTACACCAAAAGTTATCTATGATTGTAAACGCCCCAACTGCTTTTTGGCGCTTTCTTTAAAAATTATCTTCTTGTACAGGAACGCCATCTTTATTTAAGGCTTTTCGAGGGACACTTTTTGTTACACAGAGTGTGTGCTCCTTGTGGCTACCCTCCATATTATACAGCAGCAACACTTGCAACCGTCGTATTACAGTCTAGACACTCTCGAGTAACTTACGCGAGTGGTTTCCTACCTAGCCTCATGCTGGTAACGCACCATTAACTAAAGATGTAAGTTCTTTAGGCGACGTATATTTCTAACCACAAAAAAAATTTTTGCATTACGATCCCATGGTAAAATGAATCAGATCTGGTAAAGTTGCAAAGCATTAGATAACCTAGTTGCTAAAGTTACTAGAAATATACCACGATAATGGGAGGAACCCTTTCACGGCTCGGCGCGGCGCCTCAACGAAAGTGGGTCGAAGAGAGCCAGTTCAGTTTCTAGCGCCGCTACTGTAGGAACTAAGGTTGCTTTCATTGAACCTGATGCACAGACTAAGTGCCAACGATCAAATTTATTTGTAAACTTATTTTACACACTTGTTGGACAAATTTATTGAGGTATTTGAGTAAAAGTCCTAAAATACCAATATAGTTCCATATAGGTATCTTAGATTTTGTATGAATGACAGTTACATTTATGGTTTTGAACCAGATAAATCTCAAAAAGTGCTGATTATAACATGTCCCTTAAACAAATTTTCGTTGCAAGATTTTATTGAGATACCAGACTGAGCCCGCAGCCTCCTTCGCGTGGAATTTAACAACTTTTTTTATAAAAGTAGCCTAAGTTACTCCTTATGACATCAGATGCCTGCCAGTGAGAGTCCTGTCAACATCGGTCCAGCTCTTTGATAGTTTAGACGGATCAAACAGACAGACAAAAATTGTAAAAAAAATATATTTTCGTATAAGTAAAAGCAGTTGTTTTAATATTACAAACAGATATTCCAATATTATTTATTTGTATTGTATAGATTCTATAGATAGAGTATATACTTTTTCGACAAACTGCGGGGGTTTGGAAAGGGTTAAGGAAAATAATAATTGTTAGTTTTCTCCTGCTCATTTTTTTAGTATAAACAGTTCACATAATACCTACCACATTTTAACTTTACATTTCTAATAGTTTAGAAATCGCCTCTGTGGTCTAGCGGTCCGGGTGTTGGACTTGACTGCATGAGGTCCTGGGTTCGAATCCCGGGTCGGCCAACATAAAGAAAATTGAAATTTTCCAATTTTTCTAATTAAAAAAAAATGTTGCTCGGGGTTGGAAATGTGCCCGGTTGGCGATAGGCTTGCCACCTATCACATTGTGGGACTTAGTGCCTTCGGCTAGTCGTGGGTGCCTTGGTTGTACCTCTGCTTACCTCTTCGGGGATATGGGCGTGAAGATACTTTTTTAGAAATAAAATGGCTTTAGAAAAAAAAACATACGGACGGACTGACAAAACTATTTATAATGGACGAGGGTAAGGCTACGTTACCCTAAAATCGGTGTAACGGTTCTTCATTTAGCACATTATTTTGTAACAAATGAACTTCAATGAATGGGGGAAACATTTTGTTAATGGGTATTTTCCAGTCAAATTAAAACTTTTTTTATTTGTTTTTTTTTGTTTTGTTGTGTTTAAAAAATATTTTTTTGTTGGAATAAACGAATTTGATGTTCAAAATTTTTTTTTTTAAATATTTCAGTTTATACGTAGCGAAGCAAGTTCCGGGCTGCTAGCAACGTATAAGAAGGATTAATAAAAAAATAACCGTTTGTCTGTCCACTTTTCACGCAAACTGTAGTAGTAGTTTTTAATACACAATATAAACTTCATATCCAGGGTTAACATTTATTATAACTTTTAAAGTAAAAGTAAAGTAACTTTTACTACTGAAAAACCGCTTGCTCCCGTCGCTAAACAAGAAAAATAACTTCAGTATAGATTTATTCTTCGCTGTTGTTCGCAATTTCTTACTAATTGTGAGCAACAACAAGCAAAAACTTTACTATATTTTATTATGTAGGTACCACGTCGCGATTTGCTAATTTTTTTTTCGCAAGATAGCGAATAATTCCAAAACGATCCCTCATAAATTTATCAACATCATACTTAACGTTTTTGAGTTATACATAGGTACATATTAATAAGTAAGTTAGTATCTTCACGCCCATATCCCCGAAAAGGTAGGCAGAGGCACAACCAAGGCACACACGACTAGCCGAAGACTCTAAGTCCCACAATGTGATACGTGGCAAGCCAATCGCCAACCGGGCACACATCCAATCCCGAGCAACATTTTTTTAAATTAGAAAAACCAAATTTTCTTTTTGTTGTCCAACCCGGAAATCGAACCCGGGACCTACTAATAATAATCAATTATTAGCTCGTCAACATAAGTGAAAAGTTGATGCGCCATTATGATTAACTCAAAAATAACTAGTCGAATCATAAGAAAACTAATATGGAATTACTTCGGAATCATGACCTTTACTTCTAAAAAGAACCATCAAAATCCGTTGGCTATTGGCCGAGTAATCGCGTAACAAACATACAACAAAAAACATAATTAAGAAACTCCTTTTTGGAATCGGTTAATAGGACTCAGTCAGTGACAACCCTAGTTACCTCAAGATGGCGGAAAACATTCGCGCTTAATTTCTCTTTAGTTTCTTCATTATGCAAGTATTCTTGCTCGTTTCAAACGTCGAACATTATGAGGAGACAAAGGAGTCGCGGGAAAGCGGTTGGGTTTCGTGGTAAACAATGAAATGCACCGTTTTTACTGTTTCGCCATTATGTTCTCTTTGTAATGTTAACACTTTGTTTAAACGACTTGTGTTAATAAAAATGTGCAAATATGAGAATGTTGTTAACCGACTTACAATTAAGAGTTCTTTATTCGACTGTGTATTTACAGTATCTTCACGCCCATATGCCCGGGGGCTTGGGCAGAGACACTACCAGAGCACACACGCACACGACTAGCTGAAGACACTTAAGGCCCATAGTGTGAGAGGTGGCAAGTCTATCCCCAACCGGGCACATATCCAATCCCAAGAAACGTTATTTAAAAAAAGAAAATATACATTTTCTAATTTATTTTCGTAGCTCGATCCGGGGATCGAACACGGGACCTCAAGAAGTCAAGTCCGACGCCGGACCGCTAGACCATAGAGGCGAGTGTGATTCTAATTGTGTATTTTTTTAGTATTAACCAACTTCAAAACGGCGGAGATTATTTAATCATCTGTGTCTTTTATCAACCGACTCCAAAAAGGAGAAGGCTCTCAAATCGGCTGTATGTTTATTACGCGTTTACTCGACCAATAGCCGACCTATTTCTATGGTCCTTTTTTAGAAAGATAGGTTATGATACCGAGGGATTCCTATAGTTTTACCATGATTCCGACTTATTTTTGAGATACACACCAAAGAGCGCAAATTTTATAAAATTTGTATAGGACCCTTTCGGAGTCACTTGGTATCTTTTGAAAAAAATAATTATCAAACCGCGGCGTGCTACTTACCCAATTAAATATGTGGAGTCGATTTTTGCAGTTCTTCTGCGCTTAATTATTATTTTTACCTTTATTACGCGATTACTCGGATTACAGGTGATCCCGTACAAATTTGATGAGGTTCTAATAAGAGGTTTTTAATTAATATTTTAAGTAAGTACATTACATTTTTTGTTTTCTTAAATGATGTGGTAATTCAATTCTAGCCATTTTTTGCAGTTTTGCTTAAATTATTACACGTATGTTATCTTGTGTCTTGTTAATACATAAATTATAAAAAAAGTTTATCCGTATGCGCTTAAACCGACTTTCAAAAAATGAAAGATTCTCTGTTCAACTGTATTTTTTTTATGTGTGTAAAATCGGATATATTTAGATGAACTAATTTTGATTATTCTTATTCTTTATGTACTTACTTTTAATTATCCATTTCAATTTGATAAGATCTGACAAATGGTTCTTAAGTTATACTTTAAAATGCGTGTTTTTTGTTTAACATATCATTATCACATAATTTGTGTAAATGAACTGATTTTTAGTTTCTCTGTATTTTTTTAAGTACTTTTAATTACCCATTTCAATTTGATGAAGATCTGGCAAATGGTTTTTGAGTTATACTTTAAAATGCGTGTTTTTTGTTCAACATATCATTATCACATAATTTGAGAAAACGGACTGATTTTTACAGTTTACTACACATATCTCGTAGCTCTTAAAGCATCTTTACGCCCATATCCCCGAAGGCGTAGGCAGAGGCACAACCATGGCACCCACGACTAGCCGAAGACAAAGTCCCACAATATGATAGGTGGCAAGCCTATCGCCAACCGGCCACATATCCAATCCCAAGCAACTTTTTTTTTATTAGAAAATTGGATAAACCCAAATTTTCTTTTTGTTGCCCGACCTGGGAATCGAACCCGGGACCTCATGCAGTCTAGTAGTTGAACTGAACCGCTAGACCACACAGGCGATGTAGCTCTTATTATTATATAACTACACAATGAAACCTTTGACTTTCAAAAACCACTAAAAATAACATTATTTATTTTGTTATCCTCAACTTGAATATGGCTTGAATGTGACGACTCCAGTCATGGAGCGTGTCAACGCTAATTGAATCAAATTTTCTCTGAAAGTGGATAACTTCACGTGTGAACTTTGGTACATTTGGTATGTACATTTCATAGCCGTGCCAAGCCGGGGCGGGCCGCTAGTACAAAATAAATTGAACACATAAACATTAGTAATAGTTTGAACAAACTGTAATTGATAATAATACATGTATAACATGAAATAGATACTCACCTCCTGGTTGCACTGCGAGCAGAACTCATGTCGACATGTGGGACAGTGCGCCGGACTCGCCGCTCGCACTTGGACAACAGTGTCGCAGCCAGGCCGCGGACAAAACGCTCGCATCGCATCCATCGCTACCTCTATAAAAATATAAAAATTAATAGGTGCAATCTGATCCGTCGCTACTTCTGTCAATTTAATGAATTATGCTAACGCATCCATTGCTACCTCTGTAAATGTTGCAAGATTATACAAACGCATCCATTTCTACTTCTGTAAATGTTGCAAAATTATACAAACACATAAATTACTACCTCTGTAAATATTGCAAGATTATACAAACGCATCCATGGCCACCTCTGTAAATATTGCAAGATTTTACAAACGCATTCATTACTTCTTCTGTAAATGTTGCAAAATTATACAAACACATAAATTGCTAACTCTGTAAATATTGCAAGATTATACAAACGGATTCAAGGCTACCTCTGTAAATATTTCAAGATTTTACAAACGCATTCATTGCTTCTTCTGTAAATGTTGCAAAATTATACAAACACATAAATTGCTAACTCTGTAAATATTGCAAGATTAAACAAATGTTCCATCTCTATTTATCTCTGTAAAGATCTCCAATTATATAATAATAATGTTAACAGTTGCATATTGGAGGGAAAGCTCAAAATCCAATTAAAAGCCAGCGATCAGGCAGGCAGCTCTACCGATAGTAAGAGACAACCGTCCCCTTTACACACCATGGATGTGACTGGTGCGTCGCTATCTTATGACTAAGATATTAATCAACATGTGCAATCTACCCAGGTATCAAATCTACCAGCACGGAAACCGACAATGGCGAGCATTAACAATGCTGGACAAAACTCTACCACCTATTACTACATACACAAATCATTTGACAAACTCGTCTTAATTCCTATTAATGTGGAAAATTTATCAGCAGCATCCTACATTATAATTCCGTGACAATTTAAAAAATTCAACCCCGATAAGGCCATCCGCTTGATTAAGCGAAACCTCTTATGAGGCTTCGCACTCCCCGACGAAAACTTATTCTGTGAAGTCAACACGTGACAATACCTGAACGGGCAGAATCACGTGTAATTTTTAATGGGCAGTAATTTGCCAGCACTCCGCGAGTCACCGGACCGGAAAAGTATTGAAATTGTGCGGAACGCGCTTCCGTTGGCGGTGTTCGCGTAATTTATTTAATTAAACTGCTAATAGTAGCCATTGATTTGCTAACGGACATGTGTGAATAGGTAGTAACCTATCTATTTATAATAACTAGTAGTCGCCCATTGGTCGAAATTCGACCATAATAAATTTTAATATCTTGTTAAGATCTTGATCAGAACGCCATCTTTATTTCTCAACACCAACTACTTTGTTTCCAAACTTTTTAGTGCGCCACCTGTAAGCGTCCGCGCGAATTTTCATAAAAAGGGGTCCAAAGTTTTGGCCTGACGTATTAATATATAGATAATATAATCTGTATGTGTCAAAATTAATCTCTTTTTCCCTTGGTCGTCGCATTGCGTGTGAAAGGATGGAACGATTTCGATAATTCTTTTTTTATTAGTTTAATTATTGTCGAAGTTTTAAGCGGAACATTAGAAAATGTCAAGAATCTGTTACACTTATCTTTTTCCAATTTGATTTTTGGAAAAAAATCTTGTCCATGCTTAACATAGATAGCTAGTTTTAATGGTTTTCCGTCAATCGGAGAGTTGCAGTAGTATGTGATCGAGGTTCCAGGTCCCCCTAGCAGCTGCCCCCTCTGCCAATACCGATGTTTTTAAAGAACGCGACGTGGTCCCACTCCAACCATGTCTGGACCTGGTTATGGAATACTAGGGAAGTAGCAAAATACCCACTTTTTGTGTACTTAGATGAATTACTCATTGAAATCGAAGTCGGTTTTTTGCTGACTTATTAAAATGATATTTCCCAGCATTGATCAGGGTAAACATACTCATTATGAGGTATAAAATGAGCCCAAGCAACTCAGGATGATGTTGCATATTTTAGGATTATCACCTTCCGTCTCCATCATCAAATCAGCACAATTCTACTAATATTATAAATGCGAAAGTTTGTGTGTTTGTTTGTTACTCCTTCACGCAAAAACTGCGGACCCAATTTTCATGAAATTTGACACACACATAGAGAATAACTTGGATTAACATATAGGATAGTTTTTATTTCGAAAAACTGTCCCTGTGGGACCATTAACCGCGCGGGCAACGCCGCGGGCAACCACTAGTGGTACCATAAGACTGCATTGTCACCAAAGCCACTCGTATATAGGTATGCCAAATTTCAGCTCAATAGGTTTAAGATGACTAGTTTAAAAAAAAATCTTTGCAATAGATTTGACCTATACCTACATCAATTCATATTATATCTATACAAAAAAATAAAATTGAAGCGTCTGTAATATTAAAATAACCGCATTTTACGCATTTAGTTAAAAAGTGTTTTTTATAGCGATATATGATGCCAAGCTACTACCAAAATTACATGTTCAACTATATTTTTATATGTATGTTTGTTTCGGTTAATCAATGAAACAGCTAGACTGAAGTTGACGAAACTTACACTGGCCGATAGATTACTTATTTAATAAGAAGTAGCTTACACCAATTTTTTTAATGAAAAAAAAAATTTTGCTCGGGATTGGAAATGTGCCGGGTTGGCGATAGGCTTGCCACCTATCACATTGTGGGACTTAGTGTCTTCGGCTAGTCGTGGGTGCCCTGGTTGTGCCTCTGCCTACCCCTTCGGGGATATGGGCGTGAAGATACTTTACTTTACTTTATGTTTTAAAGACGCTTAATAGCCAAACCTATGATTAGATTGACCTCTGTGGTCTAGTCTTCCAGTGGTAGTGTTGACTACATAAGTCTAATACATCCGATCAATGTGTCAACAAGGCTTGACACATTGATCGGATAAATTTTTTTTTATGATAATAGAAGGCAAACAAGCAGACGCATTTCCTGGTGGTAAGAAATTCACGCCGCCTAGAGACACCAAAGGTGAAAATGGTGCGTTGCCAACGTGAGGACGAGATGTTAGGCCTACGCCAAAAGTAAGTTTACCGGGTAGCTTACCAGAACACATCAACGGCAAGCAACTTTTTGTATACCTCTGCCTTCGTCTTCGGGTATGCAGCCGTGAATATGTTTACCTACACCTGGCAAGGCACTTTTAAGTATCAATAAATGACGTTACTGCCAGGAAATTCGTCCGCCTGTTTGTCCACAACAAAAAGAAACACTCAAAGTGATTGTATAAACATGAAAGTGTATAATCAAGATCTCCTTGGTCACGGTCGGCCATTGGCTCAACTTCAAGGCTGCTACAGTTCACTTGCGGAAGTCAGACCATATATGGCTTGAGCGAGTTCACTGTAAATCTGAGGAAAATTATGTGGAATACGGATCCATATAAATCTCGAACCAAAAAATTAAGTTTTTGTTTATGTGTGTGAACAGGAACACGGCGCTCATGATAATGGGACAACCGTGGCCTACAGACACCATAGATGTTCCACCATAGACAGGATGGCATGAGTTAAGGCCTCTAGTCTAGTAAATCTACCCTTTTCCCTAGTCCCTATATAGAAAAAGGTGTTTTGCTAATCTGAGCCTAGAATTGCATGGGTTAAGGCATTTCTTCCGAGTAAATTTATCATGTTCCTTGTCCCTATATCGAAAACGGTGCGTTGGCAATCGGAACCTAGGTTGGCTTGGGTTAAGTCCTCTCTTCCGCGTTAATCTACCTACTGCCCTGTATCAGAAATGTTGCGTTGCTAATCTAAGCCTAGGTTGGTACGAGTTAAGGCCTCTTTTCCGAGTAAATCTACCCTTTGTCCTTCCTGCCCTCTATACCAGCAAGCACAGACCCTACGGCGGCATAAATTGCAGGTGGAACTAATTCGGGAGATTGTCATCTTTAAGCGTCAGGAAAAAATATGTGCGAATATATAAATGACTTAACTCTCTAATTAGGCTATTAAAGAGTTCCACCTGTGGAAAGGAGAGTGTGTGCAGAGAATAGTGTGAATGGAGCGCTTGATAAGCTATCGAGCTTTTGAGTCAAGTTGTGAGACTCGATTTGCATAACTCTGTGTCTATCCCAACGTTGTTGTATGGAAGCCAGAGTTGAGTACACCAAAAAAAGCATGCGAGTAGGATAAATGCGGTCGAAATGTGAGCGCTACGGAAAATCTGTGGCGTAACGCTCGCTGATCGCTTCCGGAACAGAAAGATCTGAGAAAGAGTGGGATTAAAAGAAAGTATTGGTGTCAAAATGAGAAAGGGTATGCTTCGCTCCGCTAGTTTGGTCATGTGGAAAGCGTGGCAGATGAAAGATTGTAAAGGAGATATACAATGCGAATGTGGTTGGATGTAGCCTGTACCCGGGGTATCTGTAAACTCGATACTCTTTGCCTACGACTAGAACTTGCCGCGAATATAAGAAGGTACGATATACAATATACGATATACTCGTAAGTACTATCTGACTAACCCGCTTCCCATTAAGCTACGACTTTTTTTCTAAATAACACTTTGCTATTTATGATCATCTATACTAATATTATAAAGAGGAAAGGTTTTATTTTGTGTTTGTTTGTGTAAAATTAATAGGCTCCGAAACTACTGGACCGATTTAAGAAATTCTTTCACCTTCAGAATGCTACATTATCCCTGAGTGACATACGCTTATTTTCATCAAAATCGGTGCAGTAGAAGCCAAGTTACCCAGGCGAAGCTGCGTGAAACTGCTAGTCATATATAATTTTAGAAATCTCAAAACCATTTTGTTATTCAGTTCCTACTATATAAGTATACTAGCTGACCCAGCAAACTTCATATCGCTTGACATTAATGCTTCGACAGTAGCGCAGTCTGTCGGATCCAATGTCAAACATTCCAAAATCAACAACTACTTAATATTGAAAAAATAAAAAAAAAAAACATTTTCCAGGAGACCAAATTGTGAATATAAACCATTAATGAATTCCCTTGAACACACACAAAAAGTTTCATCAACATCGGTCCATACGTCTAGAAGGAGTTCAGTGACAAACACACTAACACAAGAATTATATATACATAAAGATAGGTAGGTACTCATTCTCACGTAGCCATCTGATAACGTTAGTTAAAATTACAAAGAATGTGATTATTCACGGACGTTTTTAATTCGATGAATAGTATCAAATAAATTCCTGTGTATCTTCACGCCCAAATCCCCGAAGAGGTAGGCAGAGGTACAACCAAGGTACCCACGACTAGCCGAAGACACTAAGTCCCACAATGTGATAGCTGGTAAGCCTATCGCCAACCGGGCACATATCCAATCCCGAGGAACGTTTTTTTTTTGTAAGAAAATTGGAAAAACCCAATTTTTCGCTATGTTGGGTCGGTCGAGACCCGGGATTCCAACCCGGGACCTCATGCGGTCACGTCCAACAGTTGAACCACTAGACCATAGAGGCGATTAAATTCCTGCGTATAATAAATCTGTAAAACAAAATATTTATATGGCAAATACATGAAATCACTTAACACCAGCACGCGGTTTTGCACATTTTTCTAAACTCAATAAGTGCATTCAAAAAAACCATACCATATTTTATAAAATTTACTTACAAATAATATCGCTACATTATCTGTGATAAAAGTTATGTGCATTTTAAATGTGCAAATAAAGTGTTTCACCATAATAAGCATAGCCGTGTCCTTTTGTCGTAATTTGCTTGGAGCAGTCTTAATTAATAACTATTATAATAATTTACTACATTATTGTTACTATATAGTAGTTAAACTACTATATTGTTCATTTCAATTGCGTTCTAATGTACGATTATACTAGGGTCGTCTCTGTCTTTATAAATATTGTTTGTTTAGATATCTTGAAAACCCAAAAAAACACAATTTATTCCGTAGACACGATTTATTAATGTCGCTTGTACCTTTAACAATCCTGTTAATATTATAAATGCGAAAGTTTATATGTTTGTTTGTTTGTTACTCCTTCACGCTAAAACTGTTAATCCGATTTTGATGAAATTTACAAAAACATAGAGGATAAAATGAAATTGCACATAACAATCCTGTTAATATTATAAATGCGAAAGTTTATATGTTTGTTTGTTTGTTACTCCTTCACGCTAAAACTGTTAAACCGATTTTGATAAAATTGACAAAAACATAGAGGATAAATTGACATTGCACATACGATAGTCTTTATCCTGAAAACATGTTCCCTTGGGACCGTTAACCAAGCGGGCAACAGCTAGTATTATATAAACACGAAAGTCTGTCTGTTGCTCTTTCACCACTAAACCGCTGACTAAATATTAATGAACTTCGATATAGATATGCATATAGCTACAGATCCCAGTTTAAACATCATGTTTTTTTTTCAAAAATTAACCCCCAAAGGACTATAGTAGTGGATGAAAGTTTACATGAAAATCTTAACAAAGTAGCTGGAAAACAGCTAGTTATTAAAAAAATAATAAATTGTTTCTACAATGGTCTTCCATTAAACGCCAACGATAAAAAGTTATAGAAACTACTATTTAGTATTTGCTCCCGTTTGCCGGACCCTACTCTCAAAGCAGGAACAGGACAGTGCAAACTGTAAGGCATAGACGTTATAATAAATAAATAAATATCGCTGGACATGAATTCAACCTAGCCCCAAAGTAAGCAAATTATATGCTTGTGTTATGAGTGTTAGTCAACGATTCTAATACATAGAAATACTTAAATTTATACCAGATTAAATTTAATAAACAACCAGAACCGGAAAAGCAGACATCTAAATGTTCATCACATAAATGCCTGCCCCCGTCGGGAGTCGAACCCGAGCCTCGCGGTCGCTCTATGTAACTAAGCGTGTACGCTAGCCACTCGATCTACGAGGCGGTCGTTATGGAGGCAGGAATAGGTAAGATGATGATGCCAATTCGAGCTTTTCAACGTTGCTTTACAACGCGTCGCTTTTTACGTGTTGCTTGGTTGGAAAGTCGCTGCCAAAAGTAAGCGCTCGTCATTATCATGTTTCATGTTTGATGGTAGGGTAGCCGGTAGAAGTCTACATAAGATAACAACGTACCAGTAACATCTATGGTGTCTTTATGTGCAGGTAGGCAAGTTACCCTGCTTGCTTGCTTATAACATTTAGAGGCATGGAAGTGCTCCCGCCAAGATGAGAAAAAAATACACTTACCGTGATTGAGTCTGAACTTGAGATGCTTCTCCATGACCGAGGATGAGACAAGGGCGGAGATCTCGTCCAGGGCCAGCGCCGCTCCAGTGGAACATCGCGCGTCGGGACAGGACACTTCGTACGCCCCATTGCACACCTCGAACTCCACGTATGCTTTCATACACTAAAACAAAATTTTATATCAATAAATAAATAGTTCTTCTAACCACTCTTTCACATTTAATTCTACAAAACTTTGGAAATCACTGCCTTGTCAAATTCGTAATAGTTAATTAAAATGATGGCAGTAATTAAAACCCCAATGTAAATTTTACGTTTACGTTAAGGGTATTACGACACTAAAAACCGCCAAGTCTAAACTGATGATGAAGTCCCAGGGATTTTTTGTGTACTCGTACAAATGACATATTCATCAAACTAGTGGTCGCCTATTGGTCAAAATTAGACCATAATAAAAATTTAGTATATTTTTTTAATATCTTGTTGATAAGAACGCCATCTTCATTTCTCAAGACCAATTACTAAACTTTATGAATAGTTAGTACGCTATCTGTGATCTTTTAACGTTATCATCAATATATTTGTTTGTGTGTGTCAAATGCATGGTAGTGTGGATAATGTTTTATTTTTATTGATTTAATGTAATTTATAAGCATTATTATTGAAAAATATTAGCGTTCTGCACTTCTCTTACACATAAACTATAAGTGTGCCAAATTTCATACACCTCCGTTCGCGCAATTTACGTAAAAAGGAGTACAAAGTTTTGGCATCATGTATTAATTTATAGATCAAAGTCGGTTTTTAGAGTTTGACTACGTTTAAATTGTTCACCAGCAAAACATTACTTCGTTTTTCATAGTACATATTTGTTCGAGAAAAAATTTAGAAACCTCAACGTAATTAAAGTCATATCTAGACATATCCCGACATAAACATGGACAGATAGACAGACATGTCAAATCTAAGTATTTTCACGCCCATATCCCCGAAGAGGTAGGCAGAGGCACAACCAGGGGCGACGACCCACGAAGGTACTAAGTCCCACAATGTGGC
>NJDC01001119.1:102473-117708 GCA_002245475.1 Calephelis virginiensis
CCGCCTTACCTATTCCTGCCGCCATTACGTCATGACGTGTTTTGGTTCGGAGGGTAAGGTAGTCAGCCGGTAAACTTACTTTTGCTCGAGGCCTAACATCCCTGCCCCAGGTTGGCAACGCACCATTACCGCCTTTGGTGTCTCTAGGCAGTGGGAATTCCTCACTATCAAGAAACCCGTCTGCTTGTTTGCCTTCCAATATCATAAACAAAATTCAGCAAATTTATTAATTAATCAATGTCAGTTGGAACTAAACGATGCTTACTGCAATTAATATCCTATTTCTTGAGAAAGGTTAAATACTATAACGAAGACGATTAAGCACGTTAATGTGTGAAGGTAAAGTAGGAACGCCTTACCACCAGTTTACGAGGTTTGATTTGAAAAAAAAAGTCCAAGTTCTGGCGCCATCGAGAGAAAAGATGGTCGAAGTTTTTTAATAATTCATGAATTTCGTGTTTATATTGAGTGAAGCTAGTCAATTTTTGTGGCATTTTATACAATTTTGTTCAGTGAAAGTGCACAAATGAAATAGTCATGAAGAAATTAGCGTATTGTGTATTTCCTCGTTGCCGCCAAATCTCTCTACACGAGCTTGAGTAACGAGGCCACCGCTTCACCCAGACATGACTTACTGACGACTTATTACTGATGATAATTGTTTGAAATTGATGTAAAATTTGATGCAAATTTCAACTTGACTAATGACAAAATACTAACGTGAAGGCCAAAACTTTAAAAAAGAAAAGAAAGAGGTTTGATTTCGATAGAGCCCATATATTACTTGTGTCAAAACTTTAAAGAGCGCGTCTCTAGATATTCCTGGACAAGTCACACAAATTGAATCTAGTCCCAAAGTAAGCAAATTATATGCTTGTGCTGTGGGTGTTAGTCAACGATACTAATACATAGAAACACTTAAATAGATACCAGAATAAATTTAATAAACACCCAGACCTGCAAATGCCGACATTTAAATGTTCATCACACAAATGCCTGCCCCCGTCGGGAATCGAACCCGAGCCTCGCGGTTGGTCAGTCTAGTTAATATTATAAATGCGAAAGTTTGTAAGGATGTGTGTATGTTTGTTACTCTTTAACGCTCGAATGGCTGAATGGATTTGTCTGAAATTTTGAACACAGATAGATTGTGACCTGGATTAACATAAAGGCTACAGTTAATCCCGATCGCACAAAGGGCGGAGCCGCAGTTAACAGCTAGTAACAATATATAAAAATAAGGAAAATTAATATGTTATTTTACGTCAATAAAATTCCTTTGCTAATCGAAAGTCATCAACAATTTGCTTAAGCTATAAACATAAATGTATTGAGATTTGAGTACCTTAAAACATTTTTGGGATTCTCAAATTAAAATCGGTACAAGATATTAACCGCGAGGTCGATAGATTAACTTAAATGCCTAACTCTACCAAACATTCATTCTCGGGTTCGGTTCTCGACAGCATCCGCATTTCCGTATTTGTGTGATGACCAAAGATGTCTGCATTTCTGGGTCTGACCAAAATAGTCAAATTATTATGTTAAAAAAAAGTATCTTCACGCCCATATCCCCGAAGAGGTAAGCATAGGCACAACCAGGCACTCACGACTAGCCGTAGATACTAAGTTCCACAATGTGATAGATGGCAGGCCTATCGCCAACCGGGCACATATCCAACCCCGAGCAAATATTTTTTTTAATTAGAAAGTTGGAAAAACCCAATTTTCTTTTTGTTACCCGACCCGGGATTCGAACCCGGGACCCCATGCAGTCAAGTCCAACAATTGAACTGCTAGACCATAGAGGCGAAAAATATACCAGTATACCCTAATCCATCTTATTATTAAACATAATATGAGTAAAGTCAAGTTGATAATATAGTCTGTATCACAGTGTAACAAAGACTTTGTAGTCTGACTTTGTAGTGTCAATTTTGAAAATGAAAAAAATTGAAAAATCTTAATTTGCGGAATATAAGTGTTAAAAAAATGTTATTGACGCATTCCAACATATTCTACGACCTTGTAGTGTGCAAATATTTTAAAAGGTATTTATTAGAAAATTAAAATAATTAAAATTGATTATTTTAATCATTTAATTACTATTGACAACATTGTGCAAATATTTTAATAGATACACCATCTGAGCTGGAAACACTTGTCATAGTTATCGAAGGAGATTGTAAAGAAAGGGGCTTAAATTTGAATATGATAATAATAATGTTGGTCGGGATTGGAAATGTGCCCGGTTGGCGATAGGCTTGCTACCTATCACAATGTGGGACTTAGTGTCTCCGGCTAGTCGTGGGTGCCTTGGTAGTACCACTGTCTACCTCTTCGGGGATATGGGAGTGAAGATACTTTTGAAAGAGACGTAGCCAGAACGGATGTAAGAGTTTTAGGTGACGATGTACTGTTGGAGCAAGTGAATGAAATTATATATCTTGCATAAGCTTTTAGCAGAGATGGAAGGTACACCGCGGATATGGAAAGGAATGTGTGCTAGGAATAGTGTGAATGGAGCGCTGGGTTTATCCTGGCTGGGTTATTTCAAAGCGAGGTTTTGAGTCAAAAAGTTAGACTCGATTTGCATAATTCTGTACTTATTCTAACGTTGTTGTATGGAAGTTAGAGTTGGGTACGTCAGAAAGAGCATTAAATAGGATAAGTGCGGTCCAAATGAGAGCGCTACGGAAAATCTGTGGTGTAACGCTCGCTGGCCGCATTCGTAACAGTGAGATCCATGAAATAGTGGAATTGAAAGAAAATGTTGGTATTAAAATAAAAAAGGGCAAGCCGCTGGTTTGGTCATGTGGAAAGAATGACAGATGAAAGATTGACAAAACAGATATACAATGTGAATGTGGATGGATGTAGGTATCCGGGGAGAACAAGATTGACATTCCACGATCAGATCGCTCGGATATTATCTGAGAGTTGTGTCAAGAGTTTCCAAAACCGCCGTGTTTTTATAAAAAGGGTAATAAATGTGAAGGAAGCCAGGCAGGTTTGTCAGGATCATGAAGTTTGGCAATCGATATTCTCTGCCTACCCCGTAAGGGACTTGGAGTGTAGATATGTATGTAAGTACGTATTTTAATAGACATTTATTAAATAATCTAATTTAATTATTTTAATTATTTATGTATCTACTATATTCAACACAGTTTTTTAAATTACATGATGAAATATTAATACAATTTTTAAAATATAAATAAAAACCTTATCTACTGCAAACTACTTGGAGTACTTTAGTATATGTTTATTAATAATAATAATAGAAATAAACATACATAGTGTATGTATGTTTATTTCTATTTGTGGTCACCCATTGGTCGAAATTCGACAACACTAAATTTTTTGTTGAAATGAAGTTGATCAGAACGCCATTTTCATTTCTCAAGACCAACTACTTTGTTTCCAAACGTTTTGTTTGTGTGTGTCAAATGCATGGTAGTGTGGGTAATGTTTTATTTATTGATTTAATGTACTTTATAAGCATTATTATTGAAAGTATTAGCGTTCTGCATTTCTCCTACACATAAATTTGTGCCAAACTTTATGCTCCTACGTCCGCGCAATTTTTCTAAAAAGGGGTCCAAAGTTTTGGCATCACGTATTAATATATAGATGTATTACCATTGACGATAAAAGCGCTATAGATTTCAATGCGTAAATTAAACAACTTAGGTGTTCTATAGCAGCAACTCATGGCTATGTAACGTGAAACGTCAAGCGCTCTTGACATTACATTTCATTTCACACAAACACACAATCCAATTGGAGCGACGAAAATAAACCTGTTCTTAAAAATATCCGGAAGATAATTTGGAAAAAGTATAGGGTTGTCAACATATTATATTATGTATTTTTTTACTTCGGGAGTAGTTTAATCATAATTAAATTATTAAATTAATTACAATAATTATCAGATTCAGAATACTTTACTCGCATAGACCATGCATTTAGTAGTTGTGCGCGTCCATTAGTATAAAAATATTAACGGATCGGAACCGTATTCTAACACTAAATAAGATTCGGCGAACGAAACTCAACAGATTATGTTATCTTATTTTAATCTTCAAATCCTATACGTTTTACGATAAATGTATACGTTTGCGTGTGATATACATGCAGAATAAAACGTTTGACAGAATAGGTACACTCTGTTAGTTATTACATACTAAGCTTCATTACTTTGAAACAAGATTTTTTTTAAACAATTTAAATGCATTAACTCACTTACGTTAGGCTAAGTAGGATAGTCAATCTCCTACAAAGCCTTTACCATGACACGTAACTTACCGAACGTAATCTATACCAATAGACGTTCGGTAAGTTACGTGTCGAAATCTATGACACTTTTGGTCTAAAAATGAGTTTTTCTTAGTTACCAATAGAGGTGCTGTACGAAATTTTCAAACCAATAATTTACAGAGACGGTAGCGAGTATAGTAAACTAGACAAGCCGTAAACTCATGGTAAGGGTTCTGATGTTTATTGTCAACGAGCTGTTGTACACTTTTACCTAAGTTGTTGGCAAATATATTGAACCAATATGTAGAGGAGCCTCAGTGTTCGTTGTTCCCACTACTGCTAAAATATTATTTAGTAGGTACACATTACGTTAACATTTTGCTCCAAGCGGCTATTTGGGATTTGCTAGAAGAAATCGTTTTCAGAAATAAGCTTGTCTCTTGTATAACTTTTCATATACAAAACAGTTGTAACACAAGTAATATTACTGTTTTGTGTATAATAAATAATTAAACAAAAAAGGCACTACTGACAACCCTTGCGTACAAAAAAACACGTATTTATAAAATCAAGATCATTTCGCACAAAATGCGGTCGTTATCGCAACTCGTCCCAGAAAACGCGTTTGGTGATCTCAAATTCGCGAAAAATTTGAACACCCACGTTGGTTTTTTTGTATCATAAAAGTAAGAGCAGGCGATTCTCCTGACGCGGACGATAAGAAACAACCGTGGCGTATCGCTATCTTTTTTCAATTAAATATATATAAGGGGAGGGAAACAAATAAGTGTTACCAGATGGAAAATTCACCGTTCACGAAGTTTTTTTTATGATATTGGAAGGCAAACAAGCAGACGGATTTCCTGTTGGCAAGAAATTCACGCCGCCTAGAGACACCAAATGTGGTAATGGTGCGTAGCCAACCTGAAGACGGGATGTTAGCCTCGATCAAAAGTAAGTTTACCGGCTACCTAACCCTCCAAACCGGAACAAGTCAGGACGTTATGGCGGCAGGAATAGGTAGGGCGGTGGTATTAATCCGGGCGAGTCGCTGCGAAACTCTACCACCTAGTCAGATGTCACGGTTTTAGTGACGGTAAGCCTATGCTCACCTTTTACGAGCTGCCTGGCAGGAAAGCAGATGGTCTATTCTGCAAAGAAGCCCGGACCAACAGGGGGAAATAACAAAAAGATTAATTTAAAGATTTGGAACATTTGGAGAAACACAGATGCGTTGCCAACCTACCAGAGGTGAATATGGTCTTTTCTTGAAGGTTCGTCGTTCGTCGTCGTTTTCTTGAAGTCGTACCCGCATGGAAACACCGTCTTTGGTAGTATCACGAGGGTGTTGAGCAATGGTGATAAAATGTCTTTGGAATCGCACGAATTGGACCGCAACCCGTCAAGGAACCCGTCAAGGCGATGTAAATCATACTTTGAGCTCTATCGCGCTGATGATGAATTCGCTCTTATGATCAAGGTGTTAAGATAACAACGCACCAGGTACTTACTATCAGAATGGCTGCCTCTTGTATGTTATAAAAAAAATGATCAGAACAATGTACTTTTAACACAAATATATTAAGTTTTTTTTCAAAAGTAGGCAATTTATTACCCGCTTAGAACAAACTATTAGAAATTTCCAAAGATATAAAATAGAATTTGAAGTTTGAACCAAATTCCTCGTCTCTCTTTCTCTCTCTCCCTCTCTGACGAGGAACTGTCTGAGATGAGTTCTTTTCTTTGTAAAAAAAATGTGAACTTTTTTACTTTGCTAACGCAACCCCGCTCCTATTAAATTAATTTGGATAAAACAAAGGTCATATAATAAACTTGAATTTGAAACGGCATTGTAACATAAATCAGATAAGATGATAACATTGATATCTTTTATCACGATAAATATAACGCTATAATTATAATATTTCTAGGTGTTTACCACACTTCGACGTAGGATAGTTATGATTTATACACAAACTTTCACCCCGTACTATAGTATTTTAGGTGTAGTTTTATATTTTTTAAAACCTATGTTTGAATCCGGATCTTTAGTTAGTTTTTCCCCGTGTTGGTCCGGGCTCCTTTGCAGAATAGATCATCTGCCTTCCTACCAGGCAACTCTTAAAAGACGAGCATAGGCTTACCGTCACTAGCACCGTGACATCTGACTTGGTGGTAGAGTTTCGCAGCGACTCACCCGGATTGGTACCACCGCCTTACTTATTCCTGCCGCCATAACGTCATGACGTGTTTCGGTTTGGAAGGTAAGGTAGCCGGTAAACTTCCTTTTGCTCGAGGCCTAACACCCGAGCCTCAGGTTGGCAACGCACCATTACCACCTTTGGTGTCTCTAGGTGGCGTGAATTTCTTACCATCAAGCAATCCGTCTGCTTGTTTTGCCTTCCAATATTATAAAAAAAAATTTGCATATCAAATTTTTTTTAAAAATTTTTCGCCTACCGGGCACATATCCATATCGGGCAACGTTATTTTTTATTATAAAATAAAAAATACACATTTTCCAATTTTTTTGTTGCCCTATCGGGGGATCAAACCTGGGACCTCTAGAAGTCAAGCCTTACGCCAGACCCATAGACCACATTTGTAGTATTAGTATGGAAGTATATTACTAAAAGAAATTCCTATGTTTCTTAGAGAACCTCCATCTCAAAATTTAAAAATATATTAAACTACAAAAAACCTACTATTATAAATTAATATCTAACAGATAAATCATAAAATATTATCGAAATCTGCTCAAGGTTATTTCGCAATGCAAAAATAATAATACAGGAAATTAAAACCGTTTCAAGTTTTATTGTTTTAATTATTTCAAACGTTCACAATTATTTTTTACGATTATTTGGGCCTCCAAAGTGAACAAGATAATAGCAATCACTGATGATATGGTATCATATATGGCAATATTTCCTATGACCTACGGAAAAAATAAAGAAAAATTATATAGAGGAAGTATACGTGACTTAAAGGTGCCTATTTACTCTTTCGTTAAAACTACTAAAAAAATTTACGGACTCCATAAAGGAGGAAGCTTTCAATTAAACTTTTTTTATTAATGAAACTGGAAGGCAAACAAGCAGACGGATTTCCTGAGGGTAAGCAATTCACACCGCCTAGAGACACCAAAGGTGGTAATGGTGCGTTGCCAACCTGAGGCAGGGATGTTAGGCCTCGAGGAAAAGTAAGTTTACAGGTCTACACGTCATGACGTTATGGCGGACGGAATAGGTAAGTCGGTGTTACCAATCCGGGTGAGTCGCTGCGTAACTCTACCTAGTCAGATGTCACGGTATTAGTGACGGTAAACCTATGCTCGCCTTTTACGAGCTGCCTGGCAGGAAGGCATATGGTCTATTCTGCAAAGGATGTGTTGGTCCGGGCCAACACGAGGAAAATATATATTCATCGTATGCTCGAATTTCTCGAATCTCGTCCTGGGAAGCCGGAAGGATTAAAGAGCACGGACATTTCAGTATTCTGCTTTTTGTATATTTTTGAATGAGCAAAATACAACTACTAACTACGTTAATTTAACGGCAACTGTGACGGAAAATCGAATTGTAAGAACAAAGTCATAATTTAGAAGTTAATAAGGAAAATCCTTTTTGTTTAGATGACTAGCTGGTGCCCGCGACTTTGTTCACAAATAGGAATGACTTAGATGGGAATGAAAGATTTTCTAGAGTAAAAAATACTTATCCTAAAAAAATAATCTTTTGATTTTTTATTTTAAACAATTCCATTACATTTTAAAATAGATGGGTCCTTTTAATCAGTTTGCGTACGCTTATATTTTAAAATAACACACGTGCACTTAGAGGTTAAATCGCAAATATAACTACTGCAAGCTTCATATTTAGTAATTACAAGGATTACATACATATCTTCACGCCAAGTCCCTTGCGGGGGCGGATTATGACAAACAAAATGTTAAGTCGAAATGCGTCACGTCAAGGATTCTATGTTAACGTCGAATACGAAACCAAAACGAAGCGACTTGTTTTTTTATTTATTAGAAAAATGGACGTTATGAACCGAAACAAATCGTAAATTATTTAAATTAGTACTTAGATCCTACTAGATTTAGTCCTTTGTTATCCTTACTGACTAATGAAGTACCAGGACAGCATATCTGTGTAGAAGTTGAATGTCTACCAACACGGACGCGCGTACCTGATCTACATTTAAGGCTAAATGAAATATTTGACGTAATTCTCTGTGTGCGGCACACCGACACGTATGATTGTGCAAGAATTCTTGAAGACCGGTTGCAAAAACGACTTTGTTGTTATGCTGCCCTGGTACTCGTAGTGGTCAGAATATTATGGATTTTAATTAATTTAATTTGATTTTGTTTTTTATTAAGCAAATTCATTGACACATTTAGTTCTTCACTAGTGTTTTGGCTTTGCCCGTTAAATATAGTAATTTCTAGGGAGGATTTATCTTCAATTTTTTACATAATACAGACGATTATCGACCACCATGCTAAAATTGGTCACAATCGGTCCAGGCGTTTGAGTGTGGTTAAATAATAAACAATGTCATAATAATTCGTCCATATTGGTACGACTGCCTAAGATATATCCGTCTATAAAAATTACCTAGCACCAGTATTGCCATTGTCGTGTTTCCGTTTCCAGGGCAGAGTATTCGGTAACCCAAATACGTTATAGACACACACCAGTCTTAAATTAGGAACGCACCATTACCATCTTTGGTGTTTTTTTCTAATAGTGTCTGACTGCTTTGTTAAACTTCCTGCATAATGACTTTCAAAGGATAGTAAGTAATTATTATCCTTTTTAACCAAATTGAAAAATAGGTTAGCATTTTGACTGAGTTTTTATATGTATGTATTTTTTTATATACAAGTGGAGACAAACGAGCAAGTGGGCCACATGATGAAAAGTGATCACCGCCGCTCACGGACATCTGCAACACCAGGAGTATCACAGATGCGTTGCCGACCTTTAAGGAATGAGTACGCTCTTTTCTTGAAGGTCCCTAAGTCAAAATTATTTGGGAATACCGCCCTTGGTAGCTGATGCCACAAAGGTGTTGTACGGGGTAAAAAATCATTACTCGGCCACTAACAAACTGATTTTTTAATCAAAAATTATTATTAAGTTTATTATCAACCGACTTGTGGGTTTATTAAGTACACCTACTTAATAATATATTATACTAACTTCATAATAACAGATACTGACGTCGTCAACATAGATAAAAACTCAAGTCTATTCAACTTAAAATAAATATTAACACAAAACCACTATTGGGATGTTGAGCAAACAAATTATGTGGGACCATCTCGGAATCATTTAATAAATAAATAAATATTACTGGAAAAATTACACAAATTGAATCTAACCCATAGCAACCAGCATATAATATGCTTACTTTGGGGTTAGATTCAATTTGTGTGACTTGTCCAGGGATATTTATTTATTTATAATGTAACATTCAGTTATAAAATCTTTAGGCGATTTTTTAAAGTTAGATAACCCTCTGCTGATTTTTTCATGAGTGTTTTTTTATGGTAATGGAAAGCAAACAAGCAGACGGATATCCTTAAGGTAAGAAATTCACGCCGCCTAGAGACACTAATGGTGGTAATGGTGCGTTGCCAACCTGGGGCAGGGATGTTAGACCTCGAGCAATAGTAAGTTTACCGGCTACCATACCCTCCGAACAGGAACACATCAACGGCAAGTATTGGAAATTATGGTGGCAGGAATAGGTAAGGCGGTGATACCAATCCGGGCGAGTCGCTGCGAAACTCAACCACCTAGTCTGATGTCACGGTGTTAGTGACGGCGAGCCTATGTTCGCCTAACTGTATCTTAAATAATGTTTCCATTTTAAATAGCTATTTGCATCGTCTGTATTACCCTCTTAAATTAATCTTTTTTTTAGAAAAAAGTAAATAAGTTTTTTTATTGTCGATTTCAAATTTTAGTCACAAATTATCTCCACATTACACCCAACTCATAAATACGTCATCATAAATATACTCTTGAGAGAAAGAAAAAAAATTATAACCAGAAAAACAGGAAAAAAGTAAGGAAATAATAAAAAACATGATTTAGCTTTCTGCATACGAACTGTTATTATTTTTGTAAATGTTAGTCGGTACGAATTTCGATAGGACAACTAGGTTAAATGGTACTAATTCCATCCTATGAGTTTTCCTGATTTCAGTGGCAAAATTATAATATTTTGTTACTAATAACGTCTATTTCGGTTAATTTTCAAAATATTTGAACCGGAATATTGATGTGCAGTCGGTTATAAACGGAAACGGCAACAAATCTCTGTATTAATACGTGATGCCAAAACTTTGGACCCCTTTTTACGAAAATTGCGCGGACGCAGGAGCATAAAATTTGGCTCACTTATAGTTTATGTGTAAGAGAAGTGCAGAATGCTCATATTTTCAATAATAATGCTTATAAAGTACATTAAATCAATAAATGAAACATTACCCACACTACCATGCATTTGACACACACAAACAAATATATTGATGATAACGATAAAAGTTCACAGATGGCACACTATAAAGTTTGGAAACAAAGTAGTTGGTCTTGAGAAATGAAGATGGCGTTCTTATCAACAAGATATTAAAATTTATTATGGTCTAATTTCGACCAAAGGGTGACCACTAGTTAGATAATTAAGCGCAGTATAACTGCAGAAACCGACTTACACTATTACTTTAGGTACCACGATTTGATAATTATTTTTTCAAAAGATAGCAAATAATTCTGAAATGGTCCCACATTAATTATAAACGTCCTAGTTGTAAATATCATTAGTAGGTAAGGCGATGGAATATCTACACGTGCAATTTCTGCACAGTACTCTACCACCAGTGTTCTAGTTGGTAATGACCATTTAAGCGATGGTCGCGTCTTACGAGCTACCAGACAGATAGGTAAATGGTTTACTCTGTACGAGGGACCAAAACCAGCACGGGGAAAAATAAAAATAAATAAAAGTAATTATACGGCTTGGATTTTAATTGGGATCCCTATCTTTCATTCAGTAAAAACCCGATCAAATTTATATTTGTATTTTCCTTTTATCCGGTAAAAAAAACACTGTTTTTATAATATATTATTACATGTATCTAGGTATGTAATAGTAAATCGCCTCGTTGGTCGAGTGGTTAGCGTGCACGTCTAACGTCACCGACCTATCGCCAGGCTCGGGTTCAATTCTAGACGATTTAAGTGATAAACATTTACGTGTCTGCATTTGGTTATAGGTGTGTTTGTTAAATTTGGTGTTTTTATTAAATGTAAATATGTTTCTAATAATCACTATTTATTAAATAAACCGAATTAAAATCCATTGCATAGTTTAAAACATCTAAACACATATCGGGAGAGACAGAACGAAAGCGACTTTTTTACACCATGTACGTGATAAGGATACTACTAACGATGATAATGATGATTAATGTCCAGTTCCTATAATCAACGAAACGTATTCCACAACTTCAGCTTCACGTATTTCGCCCAAAAGTAACGAAGCATTACTCATATTTTTAAAAAACTTTCAGAATTAACTACCAAAAACAAGCAACCGTAGTTAGATATTTTACTATTGGTACTAACAACTACCATCCGCAAACAAAACGACTCGTTTCTTGAATATAATTGTACTGGTACCGTGCATATTACGGAATAAGTACCCGTGGCATCTTGAAACACCTTCATAATTGCTACATTACTAAGATCCCTGTACACCAATAGAAAGATTACCAGACTTGACATTTGAAACACGGTTAATAGTTTCGGCGGTTACCTGGAACAACCAAAAAAAAACAACATTAGTTTCAATGAATAATAATTGATTATTAACTAATAAGATATACACAGTAAACATTTAAAAAAAATTGAAAGAGACTTCAATACATTATTAATAAAACAACTGCCACTTGGTGAATTTTTCACGGTATTAGACAGCAATCAAGCCGACAGTTTTCCTGGTAGTCACTTGACTTTGTCATTATGGTGGCAGGAAGAGGTAAGGCGGTGAATCCCAGGGCAAGCTGCTGCACCATACTCAACGACCAGCGGTCTAATTGATCCATGTAACACACGCTTGCCTCTAACGAGCTGCCTGGAAGGAAGACAGTCCATTCTACACAGAGAACCCGGACCATCACCAACCCATTCTATCATTATGATCGACAGTGACATGTAAGATATATATTTAAAAAAAAGCAACATTCCGTAAGCCGCGACCAGACGAAAACATTTCCAATTCAAACACATTGACCTCATGCGAGACTTAATTTGCAATTTCTACTTCATTTCTTCTGAAGTTCATTAAAAACACATCAGAAGACACGGCGAGTTAACTAAATTAACATAATGAATGCCAATTATATTATTTGTGTGGTCTGTGTCGTACCAGGAAATATCGTCTGGCATAGTATACGAGTACTTTCGGGCTATATATATGGGTACATCTTGTAATTACGTACATCGTATAAAATGAAAGGAATCTCATTAGCCAAGTGATTGGCATAGGTATATGCTTAAGCATATCGATCCCGAACAGAAGACAAGCATTTCTGTAATGAAGAAATATAAAAAAGCTATATTCGCATAATGACCGCCATTATTGTTGAATTGTGGTATGGCACGCAGCAAACATACAGGAAACTTCTTGCCCATCAATCACTGGGCACAATGATATTCTTGTAAATCCTAAGGGCGAGGCCCTATTAGCGCGTTGCGTCTTTGATGCGTATCTTCACGCCGATATCCCCGAAGAGGTAGGCAGAGGTACAGTCAAGGCACTCACGACTAGCCGAAGACACTAAGTCCCACAATGTGATAGGTGGCAAGCCTATCGCCAACCGGGCACATTTCCAATCCCGACCAAAATTTTTTTATTAGAAAATTGGAAAAATCTAATTTTCTTTGTGTTTGGATTCGAACCCGGGACCTTATGCAGTCAAGTCCAACACCCGGACCGCTAGACCACAGAGGTAATTAATAGATGTGAATATTGTTCAAATGGAAATAATTATCCCATAAAATGTTTTGAATATGTACAGTAATGAATATTCTTCAACAATTAATCCGTAATTAAACATAAAATGTTTCTTAATATGAACAAATTTTACATTTAATACTCAATTATTTTCATATTCGTGGTACAACAATAATTAGGATTTTCATCTAGGAAGGCTATTGCATAAACGTAATAATTATGATTTTAAATTGGTTATAATTTATAATGAGTTTAAAAGTAAGTAAGTGTGTTTGGACAGGTGGAAACTACAGAATAATTTACGTGCAAGTGCTAGATAAGTACATGGAACTACTTCAAATATATTTTATTTTACACTTTAAATGTACACTTTAAAAAAATGCATCTTTACGCCCATATCCCCGAAGGGGTAGGCAAAGGCACAACCAGGGCACCCACGACTTGCTGAAGACACTAAGTCCCACAATGTGATAGGTGGCAAGCCTATCGCCAACCGGGCACATTTCCAATCCCGAGCAACATTTTTTTTACTAGACATACATTTATATCTTCAAAGTACTGATTACCAAATGTCATGATGCTTGAAGATCTGCCTAGCTTCCTGCTCATTCATAACTCTTTTTTATACAAACACGACAGTTTCGACTCTTGACACCACCCGGATAAAACCCAGACGATTGGATTAGCAGGCTATTTGATTTGGTTGGAGGTTTATATGAAGGGAAAAACCGGGAAAAATTACAGGGAATTAATTACCTTAACATTTTCTATACAAAATGTTAGTAGCTGTCGATGTCAACGATATGAAGTGCGACGAATCAATTGACTAGCCAATAACAAAAAAGGCTCATAAAATAGGATGCAACAAGGGCTGAAGCCCATGGACGGAAACTTGTAGCAAAAAGTTGAAGGTCACACAAATGAATTGAGTCGCATCATTGTGATGAAATGTATTAAGGAAATTGATTCTAGACTGCATCATCACGATCCTGTTTCGTTTAAAAGCAAAACCAATAGGTTTTTTCACAAAGTCGCTTGACCTTTACGAGCGATAGACTGTGAAATTGAAATACGAGCTTATCTGAATTACTCACGGAATTAATTCAAATTACCTAATAGTATCTTTTTTATGTGAGAGGTCAGACAACCGAAAGGGCTGTCTGACCTCCCATGATGGTAAGAGACAACCGTGGCCTAGACACCATAAATGTTACAGGTGCGCCGCTGTCCTGTGGTCTGGCCTCAAGTCTACCGGTCATTCAAGTCTACCGGTTACTATACGCTCCGGACTGGAACATGACAGTAATTATGGCAGGAATAGGTAAGGCGGTGAATTCCTACTCGGGCAAGTTTCTGCACAGCACTCTTAGACCAATGATATTGTTGACACCGACCTATATTTTAACCAGTGCAAATGCTTTTCTTCTTCTTCGTATCTTCGTAATCAGATTTATTTTTCTAACTATTTTAGGTTGTTTTTATGAAAAAATGAACTACATACGAAATGTTTTCAAATTACCTAATAGTGTCTGCTTGTTATCAGTCTTTTCATAAAGTACTAGCGGCCCGGTACGTTTTTCTACGTATATGACCGCATGAATGACATAACACAACAAAACACAAAAAGAAAAAAAACAACTGAAAAAGTTTCAATATGACAGCACAATCCCCATCTGAAAAGTTTTAATTTACATACATACATATCTTCACGCCAAGTCCCTTACGGGGTAGGCAGAGAGAATTGAGTGCCAGACCTCACGATCCTGACAAACCTGTCTTGCTTCCTTCACATTCATAACCCTTTTTATACAAACACGCCGGTTTCGGAGACTCTTGACACCACCCTCGGATAAAATCCGATTGATCTGATCGTGAAATGTCAGCCTTGGTCTCTCCGGGTACCTACATCCATCCACATTCGCATTGTATATCTGCTTTG